>CAJQZN010022674.1:0-27844 GCA_907164685.1 Colias eurytheme
CTCACATCACGGGGAGACAGTAAACTGTAAAGTGTTCGAAACGTCGCGTTAAATAATGAAATAATGGAAAATTATTGCAGTTGTGAATTAAAAAACAGAGTAAGAGATAAGAACTGTTTTTAAATAGGTATGAATTTTGTAATTATTAACTCACTGATACAAACGCATTCACAGTGCCAAATGCAGAAACATCGGTCATTTTTTTTAATTCTAACGTCTCGCACCGCTACTGACTCATCATCATCATTCATCAATGAGACTAAAAATATATCAAGCAATAAATTTATATAATTTTCATTAATTGAAATTTTAGTTGACAGTTAAAACAATATATCAAGTTTAAAATTGTCCAATCTTACCTGAACATAAAGCATCAGTAAAAGAACTATCCAGTGGAATTTCTAATTGAAAAGGTTTTGTATGCATGGGTGGTATAAGTAACTTAGTTGTTATACCATCCGATGAGTGTATTTCCTGAGAGTCAGTTAAGCAATCTCGAACTGAAATTCTAAATATATTAATTTATTGATTAAAAACTATATATAGAACCCAAAAACGCGTTTGACCGTTCATATTTGTAACTAAGACAGGACAATGTCTGTCGGGTTAGCTAGTAAAAATATAAATATTAATTTACCTATAATATGAAGCAGCCAATCCAGTATTTGTAACTTGAAGATTCAATGTCGATCGAGTTTTACGCGTATCCGATACTATTGAAGTCAGCCTTCCTGAAGACCTATAAAAATGCTATCTTATGAATGCCTTCACTTCACGTAGAACCTGACTTAAAAAAAAGATAAAGCACCCTGCGACAACAAGTTTGTTATCATCAGCTTTCGCTTCTAAGTCCAACTGAGTTCTATGCGAGGTTCTGTGCGGTAACTTAAGGTAGCTATCTGTGCCTTTTTCCAGTATATCAAGGCTTGCTAAGCTTCCAGCCAATAATGCGCGCGTCGTTCTGATAACTACTCTTCGGCGACGCTTAAATTAACATTATAAGGACATGAATACAAAAAAAATCATACCTAAATATTATGTACTGGTCGATAATTATATACATTGCATGAGTAAATCAAAATACCTCATTAATATATTCAATAGGCGATTCGAAGGTCTTATTAATTTCACTTTGGGAATTTTTTCTATTTGATTTTATCATAATAATATCGTCTATAGGTACAATTATAAATTCTTCATGTTGGTCTGTTAATTTATGCTCTGCCAAGAAATTTCAATTATTACGAGACGAATATTTACAGGTACATATTAGCTTTAACAAATTGAATTACAAACTAAACTAAATTATGTTTTATGCAATTTTACCGGTTTTTCTGTTGTCCTGTAATAAATTTTCTGTTACATAATTCAACGGCAGAACTAAACACAAGCTACCCGAAGGCAACGTATAATTTTCCCTTGATAAGAAATCTTTTGTTCGATATCGAATAGTTAAGTCTTGGTTGTTCCATTCTGGATCCACAGTACTAATACTGAGCAATAAAAATTAAGATATAAAATATATTACATAACGCAAATCAAAATTGGTTCTTCAACTTGATAAGCGCTAAGCAAAATATTATAATAAGAATGAAAATTCAAAATACCTAGCAGGGATGAGTTTTGTGAAATCATTCCACATTGTTTTACCATCGATTGTGCTCATCTTTTCATATAGCTGTATTCTTGCTTCGTGCAATATGTCGGGTTCACCAATTTCATATATAACGAAATCTCTTTGTTTTGAGGGTACATTTTTTCTCTTGGATAATGAATTAACTGGAGTACCTATCGTAGAACCCATAATATCATCTTCGTCTTTTCTCAGCCTTTTTTTCATTATTTCTACAGAAAATGTGCTTAGATCGTCTCTGCTGTATAATAATTTATTATTACGATGAGAAGATTCCTTTGTTAGCAATCCCTTAATGTCAATAATTTCATCTTCATCGTTGACATCCCGAGGTGTATTATATAACTCGCCTATATTATCCTCGTCATAATCTTTAATAATATTATAATTTTTTAGTTGCAAGTTGTACGTGAGTGAATTCAGTGTACCATTATAGGTATTACTAGCTTCCGCCCGCGACTCCGTCCGCGCGGATGTCGGTCTTCGCGTGGATGGTTTATTTCTCCATTTTGAGTAACTCTGACAATGACATCTTATAAATATCTATTGGACCCAAATACGGCTAGGCCTATAATAATACGCAACGTGTTCGCGGTTCTACAGAACAACGTCTATGGATAAAACTGAAAAATTAAGATTAATTTTTTTCTACGTATTTTTCCAGGATAAAAAGTATCCTATTTTACGCCCAGGATAATAAGGTATAATTATACCAAGTTTCATCGAAATCGAACCGGTAGTTTTCACGTGATGTCTTCACATACAGACAGACAGACAGACAGACAGACAGACAGACAGACAGACAGACAAAAATTTTTTTAATCACATATTTGGGTTTGGTATCGATCCAGTAACACCCCCTGCTATTTATTTTTTCAATATTTTCAATGTACAGAAAAGACCCTTCTACAGATTTATTATATGTATAGATACTTTTTTTCATCTCTATCATTGTAGAGCAACTTTACCTATTCTTGGCGACTGGCGTAAAATTTCTATATTATTTTATTTTATGTATTACAGAACCTAAATCTAATTTCTCTACAACTTACCTACATGCTAAATAAACTACATACAATAAAACAAGTGTAAAGCATTATTTTATGTTCCACTTGAGAAACAATTTTAGAAGAATGGAATTTTATATACTTATAAGTATGTAGGTACTTATGTATTGTATGTAAGTACCTAACTACTAACGACCTAAGGTACCAAATATTTTCTGTAAATCTAAATTTAAATAAAAAATAAAAGAGCGTGTGCGCCGACGAGTCAGAGGAGACTTTTTTTTAGCAAGATTCAACGATACCAAAATCGTCGCCTTACTCTATAACGTGACCGTATTGCCATGACGCGACCTTGAAATTTTACTCTCAACACGCCTAAAGAAGTTTCGATTCAAAAGAAGTCTACAAGAAACTCATATAAAGAACCGGTACGAGTTTCTAGTCACGTTTAGGTTTAATATTAAACAATGGAACTGGTTTATGGAGCAGAGCGGCCGCGGTGCGGTGCTGCGCGGGGAGTGCCGAGTGACCGAGCACGCGCGAGCCCAAGCGAGGTGTCGCGAGGCCGGTTTGCACTCACACGGCCGCAGACGCTCGTTTAGCAAGATCCAAGACTGGTTGTATTATTGTGTACGCTACATGTACGAAATTATAAGTTAATAATGGAAGCGTTTATTGAAGGCGTAAGAAAGCAACCGTGCTTGTGGAATCCATTGCATCCTGATTATCGCGAAATGCAGATTAAAGACGAAGCATGGCAGACCATTGTAGAACATTATAACAACAACTCTATCCCTAACAGTAAGTTTGTATCCTATACCTATTTATTATATTCTTATAATAAATCAAAATAATGCCATACAGCGCGCAAAGCAAATTTGGTCTCAAGTGCGCTTTCATAATATGAATTTCTTGAATATTTAAAAAGTACGTACCTAGTACTTAGATATGCACGTTAAATGAACAAAACTTTTAATTTTTTTCAACACTAGATACATATAACTGCAGATTTGCAATCAGGACGCATTCCAAAACAAATTTTTAATATAAAATAACTTTTCAGTTCAAGTTGCGAAGATAGAATGGAAAAAGTTACGCGACAATCATCGCGACGCGCTCAAGCGAGCAAAGCTTGGTAAAAACAAATTATTACCTGCGCAAATCACAACCTGGAAATATGCTAAAGCAATGCAATTTCTCGAGCCACACATGAAGTATAGAATTACAGAAAATATTGAAATGGATCCTCCATCTACGAATAATTCCATAAGTAAAATCAATGACCATGATGTTTCGACAACAGAAAGTAATGAAATTATTATGGGTAATTCAGCGAAACTGCGCTGTATTGAGAAAAATAATAAATATCGAGAAGATAATGACGCCTTAGAATCCTTTTTTAAATGCATGCTACAAAGTACAAAAGTTATGCCACACTGGATGCAAACGCAAGTAAAGAAAAAAATATTTGCTGTTATTATTGAAGCGGAGGAACACCTTTCTTCTCAATCTCAGACTGATTTATGCGAATTAAAAGATCAAGATTCCGTTATACAATTGGAGAAGAAAATAAAATGTGAGGTCTTTACAGACGAAAGTTGTGATAATGATTACTAGTTATACTGTTTAGTTAGTATTCACAGACATTGTTTTCACAGAAAATAAATAAAAAAGTTATCAACATGTAACAAATAAGTAGATGTGTTGAAGAAAATTCTAAATTGTGATTTTAGTTATTATGTAGGTACGTATATGTACTTATTTTCTTGTGTAAACGTTATGAATAAATTCAATTTTATATATAATGTGATTGTGTATTATTTAAATATAATTAGAGTAAGTAGTTAGGTACATATAAAATATTTTATTTTATTTATAGATTATTTTAAATAATGAGAATTAATAGACAGTGTATCAAAAGAACTGAAAATAACATATCATAAGTACAGTCGAATTCGGAGTTGCTTCTTTTTTGAAATTGGTTAAAAACTAGATTTAGTACATTAATAGAACCTTACGGATTGGAGTATGTATGTATGTTGGAGTAGTAGTCTGTATGATGGCTTTGGGAACCTCGTAGGTATACTTACGAAATTTTTCCACAAAGGATAATTGATTTTCTGTTTCCGATAAAGGATATTGATTTTCGTCATTTAGCTTAAATCTTATTGTTGCATTATTGAAGCCGATATCTTGACGCTTCATTCTATTTAATTGCTTCCCCTTAATTATAATCTGAAAAGGAAATGAGATTACTTTACCAAGTAATAAAATAGACGGCACGTAACCGTAGGCGGTAGCGCTAACGTTCAATTGAACGTTCAAATGAAAGTTGATCTACTCCATTGAAATGTTACATTTTCTAGGCCTAACCTTGCGTTTTTTAGAGGACGCAATTTTATGTTTTTGATGTGTAGGGGGGTCAGTGAGTAGCTAAAACCAAGTTTGTGGGGTTGCCACCCTTGTCCCACGGCCGCCATCTTGAAAATAGCGGTTAGCTATTTACTTAATGAAAAAATGTTGTATATAAAAGTTGTTCCTCAAAAAACAATCTACAAAAATGGTCTTTTCTTCGAAAAATGATAAAAAAAAGTTTTATTGAAAAATATAAATAGCTCTAATTTCTGAACGTTTTCGCTTATAACTTTTTTATTTATAGTTCTACGACAAAAAGTTACTGGACAAAAGTTGTAGAAAATTTAATTTGCAACAAATAATGCTAACAATTTTTTTTTATCAGATAAATAGTTAGAGATATATCGTAAAAACCATTTCAACCGCTATTTTCAAGATGGCGACCGTGGGACAAGGGTGGCGACCCAACAAACTTGGTTTTAGCTTCGCACTGACCCCCCCCTACACATCAAAAAAATAAAATTGCGTCCTCTAAAAAACGCAACCTGTAACCCCAAATGTAACTTTTCAATGGATTAATCGAGATATTTCTATAATGATACATATTATGGTACATTTGTCAAACGCAATAGCCAATACGCAACACGCATTCTAATAGGTAGGTACAAGAACAAATTAAAATTTAAAGTTTTAAAAAGTCGGGGGTTCTAGTCAAAACGAGCATACAGTAATAATTCCGCAAATCAAATCAAATTATCTCCGCATTGTCCTCATCGCAACATAGAAAAAAACCAGTATGCCGTAAAATCAAAAAGTTCGATGATATATTGTGACATCTGCCAACTTGCACTTGGCTAGAGTGGTGGATTATGGCCCGGACCCTCATAGCAGGCCCTTGTCCTTACAATGGGAACATATTATAATATTGTATGGGCTGATGATTGATGTATCTGCTTACATTATTATAGTCTTCGCCAGAACAGCCAAGAACCCCCGTGACAGTCTAAAATTAAAATTAATAGTTAATACTTATTATGTTATAGATGTTTGAAATCTACAGGCATTATTTTAAAACGAACTAACATCAATCTTCTTAAGTTTATAAATTTGATACGGTGCTTCACGACGAAGACGTAGAATATACGGATTAAGGAGTCGTATGCGCTTATTACTTGCCCCTAAAACGTGTTCTATAGGTATGTACTCATCAGCGGAAGGTTGCTAAGTATAAAAATGAAATCTGATTAAAAAAGTTAGCTACCTATTGATTTTGTATTAGTTATTATATTATTTTGTATTTACAAAATATTAAATATATTACGTAGGTAATTACATATCTTTGCATTTAAAAAGTATAATGTTTATCTATCTAACTCGTATATAGATAGGTTTAGAATGTAGCCCAGCTGTATCAATTTACAAACTTTTTCAATCAAATCGCATAGAAATTGATTCTTACCACTGGGTCGTTGCACATTTTGACGGTAACTGCAAGCTTTTTCTTACAACGGTGTAATGAATTGTGTTTGAAAAGTTCCTCTCTTTGAAATCTTGCGACTTCACTATTCGCTGATACTTCAATACCATTCTGCTCTTTTACTTTAATTAGCCATGTTCATATAATATAAATTCATAATTTAATAAATAGTGATATTCTACTTACGCTTACATCGCAACTGAGGAATACAGACCTCACTTCTAGTTCAGAATTTCGTTTTTGGTTATCATCATTTTCATAGCTATTTCTTACCGACTGACCCGAAGTTAAAGATAGTGCTTCAAGTATTAAAATGAAAACTGGAAAGCGCGCAATCAACAATAAGCTTTTGAAGATGTAAATTATTGTAGGTCCAATACACAAGCAATACACATTTATAACTTTACTGGCTTATTTTGAAAGAAATAGGCATTATAATAAATATAGGTTTGGTATAGGTAATGCTGTTTTGAATCATATTATTAATTATGTTGATATTTAAAAAAGTGATATCTAAATTTAATCGAATTTATGTGAATAATTATTAACATTCTACATTATGCTGGATGTTATGATTGTTCATAGCACAAGAAGATACAGATAAGATCTATAAAGCAATCATTAGACCATTTTAGGGTCTAAGGTTTACGTTGAATAATATTTTTTTGAGAATATAATATGTATGTTTCAATAGTGTAGGAGCAAAAAACGAACCACAATATTGTGTGAAAGGCATTATTGATAAATTTTATCTTCTTCGGTTCGTCAATGACTCCACCAAATATTGACAATGTCAATCAATTAAAACGTAGTGATCCAGTAAGTATATATTACTTTCCTCTATGGTAGTGATCAACCTCATTGATGTCAATGATTTTGAATTTCGCTACGCCAAGGTAGGTAATACGGGAATCTTTTGACTCTGTGGTAGCGTTTAGCTACTATTATGTATTCTGTGTCTGTGGTAAGACTCTTAGGCCGGGAGATACTGACACAAAATATTGGGTCATTTGTACCAGCGCTCTGACCATCTTTTTTTATTTTTGTCACTGCGTTCTTAGACCCCTGAAGAACCGCCATACTGTTACAAATGACCCAATATTTTTTGTCAGTATCTCCCGGCCTATCTGTCAGGAGGCGTGGGTGTCAAATAAGGTTTGACGATGCAAAAATCTCCTTTGTTTCAAGGAATTTTACAAACAAAGACTAAACTATTTTTCTAATTTTTAGGAAATTTTGCTTAATGAAGTTGAGCAAAATAATTTTGCTTATATCAGGCTGGATCTTTTTGTGATTTACTGTAAGCATACCAGCAGCAACTGATGAGTAGTGAGCAACAATGCAGCTCATGAGCTGCATGTAAAAGTGTGTGCATGCCATGGCATGCACACACTTTTACATATAAATACATAATAGTGTTAAATCAACAAGTAACTTTTTCTTAACAAGTAAGTTTTATTTTGAAACCAAAGTTTTATACTACCTGGTTTATATGAGAAAGGGTGAATAATAAATGAAAGATTGAATATTCGTATTAAGTATTTTATTGCAGTTAAATATAATAAGTAGCATAATTTACAATTCAAACGAGAAAAGGAAATATTTCTCAAATGTGCCTTGCGTATGTATGTAGTTAACAATTGTTTTTGATAATAAAATCTTGTATATCTTGCACCCGAAACTTACTTTCTTATTTTTATCGTTCAAATTCCGAGCCCCTCTTTGCCAACATGATTATTTCACGAAAATGATGTTCAAAGCACATGGAAATTAACATATTTTTGCAAGTATGTACTTATAAAATAATCAAAAAGACCTGACCAATAAAATCAATAATAATAATAATTTACACAATATTAATTTATAACATCACATTAGTTACTTAAATATTTCCTTTTAAAGGAAAAATCAACAAACATTGATCAGATCTTCTTGTTGATAAATGAAAAATATGCTTGATTGGAGCGATATGATATTACAATTAACAATTATAATAATATTACACTGATTGTCAAAACTAATGGTTAATCAAGCTGCAATGATTGAAATTGAAAATTGTAAGTATTATTATTTATTAGCAATAACACTGGGCAAGATATTATTAAAATACGAAAAGCAGAGAAAATAATATTTAGAACTGTACAAAAATCAACTGCAGCTTGCTACTTAATAAATTTCTACATATAACGCCTCAAAAAAAAGACACACAGATTTTCCGCATTTGTCAAAAATAAAAAACACGCTTCGAGCAAAACATAATACTTTACTACAAGACATACACCGAACTTCACAACCCTTATTTATAATACTACAACTAGTCGAATTACATAGCTAAAATTATACAAGACAGAAACTACGCTAAAATATTTAAGACTCGGGATCATTTGATACATAGGTGGACGCTTTACTGGTCTGAAAAGAAATGAAAAATTTAATGTGATGTATGAAAAATATTAATATAAATAAAATATAAATACATTATCTGGCCAGATTCACTATTTACTAATAAAGTGATAAAATGTTTATCTTTTTGACATTTCTCATTTGAACTGACACACAAACTAAAGTGAATAGAAGTAATTTTAGCAAAAAGATGTGCTCTATCGTTCTAACTTTATCAATTGAATAACGTAAACGTAAAAACGTAGTACCTAAGTACCACAATTAATATACTTGAGAACGCGTTCTCGAATCCGTAAAAAATAAGTTATAATTCGGTATTCATTTTTTGATGCTTTCATCGATTTAATGATTTCTTTAAATCTGAGTACTTATTATATTAAACTAGCGACCCGCCCCGGCTTCGCGCGGGTGCAATGCTGATACTAAATACACTACAGAAAAATTGTGAACGTTGTACATATATATAAAAACATAGCGGCCCGCTCCGGCTTCGCACGAGTTAAAATAGATAGCCGGGCGGCCGGCCGGTACCGCCGCAAACGCTACGCCCCGCAATTTTTAAATCTGTAATATCTTCGAAAATATTCACTTAAATCATACGATGTAAAGGGCCATATAGATCTATATTAAATGAACAATGTATTCAAGGTATTTAATTGGTTAAGGGTGCACTCACACACATCAGTCACCGTCAAGTCACCGATGACTGATCGGTGACGGTTCGTGTACGTATCCACAAACACCAGTCACCGTCATGTTGTCCGTCAGTCACGTCGCCGGTTTGACTGAATCATTGAACACATACATCAGGTTAGTCAGTGATTAGACGTGTGTCACGCTAGAGAACATGTAGCAATTGACGGTAGCACGACGCTGACTGAACTGAGACGTGACGGCACCGGGTGAGTGGGGATAAAAGTATGATACATGTATGGAAAGATTATTTGACGTGCCTGACCGGTGACGTCACTGATAGATTTCGTGCCGGCGACTGTCGTGTGGGAACAGAGTCATACTAGAACTATTGATACATATTTTTTTTTAATCCTGTCCGGTGACGTGCCGTGACGGTGACTGATGTGTGTGAGTGCACCCTTAGGATTAATGCTGTATTGGTTAAAATCGCATCGAAAATTAGCCATTATTTGTCGTAAAAAGTAAATGACAAAAAAAAGTTATTGTGGGTTATCCATAAGAGATAGACATATACCATCGCGGATTTTTCTGTAGACCTTTTCAATGTATTGTACACATTACACTTAGTACATTATTTTGATAAAACTCGTAGGGTTCAGCCTGCGTTTGCAATGTAAACGGAAAAAATGTAATTTTTTACGACATCACATTAGAAACCTCAAAAATAAAAATAACTGCGTTAAAAACAACCGACTTCATAAACAGAAAAGTAAAAAATAAAATTATGAAGTCGGTTGTTTTTAACGCAGTTATTTTTATTTAATACTTTTTAGTGTATTTATCAACACGAATCAAACGAGCCCAATCTCGATATAATTGAGTCAATATATTACTGAGTTCCTAAGGCCACCTTCCGATTCCATCATCAAATCAGCTCTATGTCATGATAATGTTTCATCGCTATCCAATTTACATAAGTATACAAAATTTCAGCTCAATCGGTTACCGGGAAGTGAATCAAAGTTACTTGCTACATTTCAATGAAGTCATCGAGTACAGACAAAAATGCTCATAAAATAAAAACTACTGGGTTTATCCGAATAAAATTTTTATGGGACCAATTCGACACCATCCCGCATCGAACAAAAAAAGAATCACGTAAATCGGTTAAGAAACCTAGGAGAAATCGGTGTACATACATCCAAAAAAAAAAATTATACCGGTCGAATTGATAACCTCCTCGTTTTTTTGGAAGTCGGTTAATAACAGTACTTCTCCACTATTTAATGGATGTTATTATACATATAAACCTTCCTCTTGAATCACTCTATCTATTAAAAAAAACCGCATCAAAATTCGTTGCGTAGTTTCAAAGATTTAAGCGTACAAAGGGACATAGGGACAGAGAAAGCGACTTTGTTTTATACTATGTAGTGATAAAACAAATAATTGCCACAAATCAATATCTCTTAATCACGGGAAAGTTATAGATATTAATGATGTCTAAAAAATTATCCGTTTCCTATTCACTCAAAATTGTCGATTTTTGTGCTTTATTCAGGAACATTA
The DNA here is from genome assembly GCA_907164685.1 of Colias eurytheme. NCBI lineage: Eukaryota > Metazoa > Arthropoda > Insecta > Lepidoptera > Pieridae > Colias > Colias eurytheme. The sequence continues at coordinate 11,081 of CAJQZN010022674.1, forward strand.
ATTATCCGCTACTACATACATAATTTTATTTCTTAAAAATACAATAGGTAAAGTCCGGTCGCGGAGCAGGAAGAATTTCGTACATTAACCTCTTACTACCTGTCACTTTCACTCCCTTGTAAATAAAATGTGTCTTGCTCGCACAGGTGCAATGACCGCCGTCCTTAGGGATTGTAAACCTTTAACCTGAGAGTGTAAGATTTGTTCTTAATTGCATTTGTTTTTTTTATTGACCATACTCATACGACAAAACGTCGTTGGCTTGCTTGTCATCATCACTATTTCACTATCATCACTACATAGTATAAAACAAAGTCGCTTTCTCTGTCCCTATGTCCCTTTGTACGCTTAAATCTTTGAAACTACGCAACGGATTTTGATGCGGTGTTTTGTAATAGATAGAGTGATTCAAGAGGAAGGTTTTAGTATATAATTTATTAGGTTTTAATTATATTAATTAGGTAACTAACTAATAAGTATTGTAAATGAATAAAGGACATTTATTTAATAAGTTAGTGAAAACATTTTCTCCTCCAAATATTTCATGTAAACTGCACTCCATTCAAAAATGTTTGTGACCACTGTCAGTAGGCAAAGAGGTCATTGTACGAAATTCTTTCTGCTCCGCGACCGGACTTTAGATATGTAACAACTGTTAATGAACCTTTTGTAATAAATATAATAAGTCCAAAAACACAAAAATGTTAAAAATAATCTCATAATAAATAAATGAATTAAATGTGAATCGTCTAATTTTCATTCCTTTTTTTCTTGTTCGCATGAGCTTTAACGCGTAAGGATGTATATGTAATGTTAAGGTTTATTTTATGTTGTCACTCTGGACACACTGCATAGAAACTTTTTATGAAAACACGTCCTTAAGCGCTAGACCGAATTTATTTAGAAGAGATTTAACATTAACCAATGCATTAAGTATAAAAAGCTAAAAATAATTTTGGATTTTACGTAAGGAAATACAGGAATAAGTATATCACTTACCTCACAACTATCATAGAATTCCATTGTAGTCTCACTATCGGGAAAATAGACAGTAACCTTCTTGTCAGCCGGTGTGTTCCTTGTGTAGTCTATACCTGACCAAGAGCATGTGTCACCAATAATCTATGGACAAAAATATAAAATGAAGAAACAAGATATTATCATGTATGTCCTAAACTGTAATAGAATTAGCTATTCCAGCATATGTTTTTCTGGCCTTCTCAGATAGAAATACAAAATTTCACGAGAATCAGTCCAGCTTTTTCGGAGGAGTAATTTTATATTTATAGAGAAGAGACAGAGAAGAAGAATATTTTCCTCACCTGAAACTCTGTATCGGTGTGTATAAGCATGTCGGCGAGTATTTCGCCGGTATTGGAATCGGTGACGAGAATCTTGGGCGAGCACACGTCGTTGTCGAACAGCACTTGCACGTGCGCGTCCTTGCACGAGGTCTGCGCGCCGTCCTCCTCGATAGCCACCTCGCCGTCGCACGCGTAGTACACCGCTGACTCTTCCTCCTCCTCCTTTAATTTCATTACACACTTTTTAGACTATGAATATTATTTACTCCATATCTTATACTTTGGAGTGTACTTATGTGTTACACAATAGTACACTTAAGAGTGAGTTACACTTAAAGAGTTCTGGCAGTAATGTCGAATTGTGTTAGACGCTTTTATTGCCAAGGTAAATGAGACAGACATCTCTTCTTCACTCCCAAACCACTGAACAAATTTGGTAAAACTTGATACACAGATAGTTAGAAACCTGAGAAAGGACATAGGTTAGGTCTTATACCGAAAATTCCACGGGACCGGGAACCATGCGGGTTTCCCTTTGACTAAGCAGGCGAAGTCCTGGACGGAAAGCTATTAAAAAATAAACCTTAATAAAAGATTCTGACAAAAAAAATTATAAATTAGTATGTCTTACTTCATTGTAATAATCTTCTGAATCACCAGCATGTTCATCATAATCGTGTTCATAATCTTCTTCATCTTCCTCATGTTCTTGTTGTTCTTCAAAATGCACTTGTTTTAGGCCTGCACTTGAATCCGAACTTTGAAATATACCATTTTGTTTATTATCATTTTCTGTACTCCTATCTCTATTTTCCGAAGTCGTACTGGATTGACCGAAAGCCGAACTCAATGAAGACATTGCTTTATCAGCTCGTGCACTGTCCTGTAGATGCTTAGGAAGTCTAAGTGGCGCAATACCTCCGGCGGGGTTTTCATTTGCTTCTTTTTCTTTGCGTATAGCTTCAGCAGCAGCTACTTGTAGTTTCTATATAAAAAAAAAACCTCACATGACAAACTATTGATAATAATTTTTGAGATATTTGAAATCAGAAAATAACTTACCCGAACACATTCAAGTACTTTTTCCTGGAATTTAGTGGCCAAATCAACAGACTTGAAACGCACAGCAAGAGTCTCCTGTTCACCCGCGCTATCTGCGTAATTACGACCAGCCCACGTCCACGCACGATCTGAATTCTTCATGGGAAATAGCTCCAGGTCCATGAATAGCAACATATTCAATACCGCCTTGTGCACTTGTTCCCGTCTGAGTAGCAAACGATATGTTTTTCTCTCTGGATGATACAATATTTTCATTTCCCCAATACCACGTTCTTTCCATTCACGAGTTTTTTCATCGAAGCGATATAATTTACAGCGTTCGCCAAATAATTTTTCCTGTAATAATGAAATTAAAATAAAAGGAACAACATAATAAAATAGTATGTTATATGTCGCCATAATGTTATCAACTTAAATAAATACATGCCTCGTCTTCTTCCCCAGTGGTAACAACAATTTTATCTGGCAGTGGAACTATGGGCTCATAGTGCGGATCATATTCATCTTCACCAGTGGCGCTCGTATTAGATTTTTCGGCTGTATCATTACCACTTTTACCCTCCTCTTTGCCTGAAGCACTAACAAAAAGCTGTTGCCCAGCACCTTCCCATTTAAAATCGGCTTTTTCTGGAAAATAAAGGAAACATTACATAAAGGTTATCAATTGAGAATTATTATTATCACTATTAAAAATAATCATATTATGTTATTGCTACATACTTTGAATGGCAAATTCGCTTGTACTCGAAGATAATTCTGCAAATGACAAGCAAACATCAGGTATCTTTAATGCTTCTTTGGGTTGGCCATTGTTATCAGATTTATCAATTGGTTTTGTGTCCAAATTTGCTGCTGCGAATAAACTTTTGGCCCCAACAGTGCCTTTTTCTTGGGTGTTAAAAAGGTTATGAGCTATAGACGATTTTTCACTAGTTGCAGACTTGGTAGCATCTTGAGCATTAGGATTTAAATTACCAAATGAAAAAGTAGAAGATTGGCCAAATATTCCACCTGAAGGTTTTGTTTCGTTTGTTTTTAGCACCGTTGGACCAAATAAACTTCCTTGTGATGATCCACTGAACAAATTAACTGGCTTTTGTTCATCAACAGAAAATACTGATTTTACATCAGAATCATTTGGTTCATTGCTTTTATTTAATGTAGCTTTAAATATCGATGTATTTGTTGACATGCCCGAGTTAGAGAAGATGCTTTTTTGTGAGCTGGTTGGTACATTTCCTGTTGAAGAACCAAATAAATTTTTTGGCTCGGATGACCCAAACAAACTTTTGGGTTCAGCAGACCCAAATGATACTTTCGGTGCAGTGTTCTGTTGTTCTCCAGGGGTATTTAGAGCGTTAAACTTAGGAGCGGCTAAAATAGAGCTTTTTGCACCAGTAGTAGGAGTCTGTACAAAGCCAGCACTGACAAAATTTACTGGTTTAATTGCACTACTTTCACTAGAAGTTAAGTCTGTGGAAGGTTGGTTTTTAAAAAGCCCACCAAACATGTTAAGTTTTTTTCCAGTTAATGCATTCTGCAATGTAGAGGGTGAATTATTTTCATTATAGGGACCTGTGTTTCCTAACGGTGTTTGGAAAATAGAGTTATCCATTGTCTTGTTTGAGGCTAAGGGAGTACCATAGCTACTAGAACTACTTCTTAAATTTACAACTGATGTTTTTATAGGAGTTGTTGCGTCAGCTTCATCCTTGCTGTAATCGTCAGATTGCGATTGAGATTTTATTGCAGCTTGTTCCGATTTTTCATCGTCGTCGTCACAACCTCGACAACCTTCACATGGGCTTTTATTTTTGTAGGTATAAAAGTTTTCTGGTAACATCAGTTCTTTGGCCTTTTGCTTTTCTTCAGAAGATGCTTGTATTTCAGATACAAAAATTACCTCATCCTCTTTTACAACTACATCTTTGTTTTCTACTACATCACCATATTTATTTTTGATAGCTTGATCAACTTCCTGTTTAAATTGCTGTGCAATAGCTTTATTTTGGAATCTAAGACAAAATTGTTGAAGTTGCAAATCTCCATCACTATAGTCATTGGCTGCAAACAGCCATGTTTTTTCATCTTTTGGCTTATAAATGACATCCGGAGATAAAACATGATTGAGACAAATTTTATGAACTTGTTCACGGCGCATTACAATCCTAAAACAATACAATCACGCTTAATTATTTTTCCAATAAAAACAACGCCTTCATAGCCTAATAGATGATTAATTTCTACTAAGAAACTTATCTGTAAACATACTGAGGAGTATGCAGCGGTGGGACAGTAATTAGCGTATGCGGAACTAACAGTTCAAATGTATGACATCTATAGTCGAGCCAATTGGTCTAAGATACGAATATAGATCTACATTTATTTACATACTACATTTATTATAAAATTGGTCTCATTCTATTATCACGCCGGTGATGGTCAACCTATATTCGGATCTTAGACCAAATTTAATAGGCAACATTTGACGTCTATCAATTTTATCTTAAAAGAGAGGTAACCTGCTTAAAAACATCGATTAAAGTAAATTAATCGATACGGACTTGAAACATATGTTAATCGTACTTGAAACACATATCAATTTTAAAATTCATCAGGCGAATCCCTGTCCCAGTAATATATGTACTTTCTTTCGTAAATTTAGGGAGCAAAATAAGACAAGTATAATACATTATCAAAAAAAACATGACGCATTTATTAATTTATAATGATTTTTATTCACAAGTAATCAATGCATTCGACTCTAGATGTCAGATTTCGATTTTTAGAGTAATGTCTCTGGTATTTAAAAAGAAAAAAGTTTTATTGACACAAAATAGTAGCGACGTCAGTTCTTTAATTCAGAAATTGTTTATTATGTTGAGAATGGTTTATCAGTAAAATCAAATCTTAAAATTGCTTGTATTGGTCATTATTATTATAAATATGTAATCGTAATTGAAAAAAGTAAAGCAAATGTGCAGTTCTAAAAAAACTAAATATCATGTTATTCTATGTAGATTGTAGTCGTTACTAGGTTACGTTGTTGAATTTTGTTGAACTGTCAAATGTTGCCTATTAAAATGGCTCTACTATAATGTTAATTAAATCCAGTACTTGCATTGTGCATGACCCATTAACAATATACAACAAATATAATAAACAAAGTGTATAATTTTTAAATAAGATAATATTTTGAAATCTTACAAAGAAAGAAGTAACTAACTTATTACATTAACATTAATATTAACAAGTAGTATTCAAATTTTATTCATTTATCTAGCAAAAAGTGGTGCTTTAGGAGTGTTCACGAAGATTTCTACTGAAATTGTAAAATTTACAATTGACCGCATTTCATTTTTTATATTAACATGTAAGAAAAAATCATAAAGTAAAAAACATACCTCAACTTGCCACTGTCCTTATGTTTTAATATTTTAACATTTCCTATACCACGTTCTTTCCACTCGCTTGCAGTAAATATGAATAACTTTGCTCTGTGACCATATAGTTCTTCTTCATTTTCTTCACCAGTTACAACTTCAACCTTAAAAAAATAATAATGAGAATCAATCATGCATTGCAAATAAAACATACTGTGAACTTTACTTCAGTTTCATAGCTATCTATGATAAAAATTATATGAGGCTAATGTAATTTTTCTTCCGCATTTTCAAAAAGTAAAAAAAAATAATTAAATGTGACATAATATTCTAACTGTTCAATATTTTTTAGATTAATACAAAATTACGTAATAAAAAAGGTACCTTATCAGGCATAGGAATTACAGGACTGAAATGTATATGGGCTCCTTCATCTTCTGACACATATTCATCATCTCCACTTTCTTCCCCTTTAATACTTTTTGGAGATTTAAGAGGACTCTTGCCTTTCACAGGTGACTTGGGCTTAAATGCAAAATCAAATGTACCACCCTCTTTTGATCCAAATGTGATTGCATTTGAAGGTGTTGGTAATAATGCTGGTTTTGGAGCAGGGAGGTCTTTTTCATTTTTATTTGAATTAATACCTGCTTGAACATCACTGCCATTCAAAGGCTTTTGAAGGCTGAATACAGAATTTTTTGAATTATCGCCAAATGCCTTAATACTGGAATCACTGTTAGGCGAAATACCAAACTTAAATGTCTGGGAAGCATTTGCGTTAAAAAGTGAGGATGTTGATACATTACTTGGTTCATTGGACTTTTGAGGTATGCCAAAAGTATATTTTGGGGTAGAGGTGTTACTGAATATGGATTTGACTTCAGTACTGCAAGAGCCTGGGTCTTTTGGACTATTACATGCTGGACATGTTTCAACATCTTTTTCATTTCTAACAAAACATTGTTTACATTCCCATGAACCTTCTTTGGGTTTAAACTTATCACCCCACCCAGATGCTATTGGCTTATTGGGAACTGATTCTTTTGTAGTTGTCACTTGAGGATTTATACCAAAATTGAATTTTGGAACATTTTCTTTGGTTACATTAGAGTCTGCCTTAGTTAAATGCGGCTCTTTAGGACTATTGCAAGCAATGCAATTTACTCCATCGCCTTGATTACGAATAAGACACTGATTACATTCCCAAGTCCCAGGTTTTGCTTTAAATTTATCACCCCATGTGGAATTAACATTTTCTTTAATATCTTGGGGCTTTGGTGTTTCACAGCAGGCACATTTTGTAAAGCTTTCTAAATTATTTGTATAACATGCAGTACATTCCCATGAACCTGGTTTTAATTTGAATTGATCACCAAATCCACTTTGGTTATTTTGTTGGGCAATATTCTTTTCTTCTTTAGCAGCTTTCATATCATCGCCTAATCGGGATTGTGCTGTTTTTACAGCATCCATAAAATCATCGCATATTTGCACGTTTTTAAAGCGTAAGCAGAAAGTTTCTGGTATTAATTCACCATCTGAAAAATCCTTGGCACACCATGTAACAGCTTTATCCATATTCGGCATCTTTTGGAAAGTCATTTCTTTTGTAACTGCATGATTACAACAAACTTTCATAATTTGTTCCCTTCTCATAAGCAAGCGTAACTTTTGATTATTATCTTTATGGACCAATAGTTTTATATTTCCTAAACCACGTTCCTTCCATTCTTTATTACTTGCATCAAATCTTAGCAATTTTGCTCTATGCTCAAATAATATTATTTCGTCTTCTTCCCCTGTTTTTTGATCAACTAGAGCTGGTAATGGTACAACTGGTTTAAAATCAACTGTTGGTTCAAATTCCTCAATAGTATCTGAAGTATTTAATTTGTGTGATGCTTCTTCGTCTTTTGGTGTGTCAGTTTTTTGGTTGGATATTGAACTGAAAACGTTGGTAAATGGAGAACTATTTGCTGGTTTAAATGTTAATCCACTGAAGACACTAACCTTGGTTGTCACCGGTTCTACTGTTTTTGTTTCCTCTTTTGCAGCTTCTGTAACTGTTTTAAATGAAGGTGTAGTACTAAACGTAAATCCTCCAATTACTGTTTTTGTTGGTTGTGATTCCTTTGTCTCAGATTTTGTTTCAGTTTTTGTCACTGTTGTGGTATTTGTGGTTTTAGTTACTTCATTTGTTTTCGTAACACTGCCGGCAATAGCTGAACTTTCAATTCGTGCTTTTTCAAAAGTGTCATAGAAGTTTCTGGCAATCTCAACAGATTTAAATCTTATACAGAATTTCTCTAGGATAACTGTTTCTTCTGCAAAGTCATTAGCAACCCAAAAGTATGCCTTAGTTTCATTTTTCATAGGTTTGATTTCCATTTCTGGTATAATTATATGGTTTGCACAAATCTTATGGATTTGTTCTCTTCTCATTAGTACTCTTACTTTTCCTGTGACATTATGTTTGAGAAGTTTCATTTCCCCTATACCTCTTTCCTTCCATTGCTTATCTATAAATCTAAATAATTTAGCACGAGCAGAAAATATTGCAGTCTCATTTTCTTCACCTGTAGTTACTTTAACTTCAGCTGGTAATGGTATAATTGGTTTAAAATCTGGACAAGGATCATAATTTTCTATTGAGGTATTGCTCCTTTCAGATAATGTCCTTGATTTATTTAAACTAGTATTTGGCGAAGACAATGTAAATACCCCATCGCCTGCAGACTTGGAAGAATCATTCAGGCCTAAGAAATTAGTATTTTGATTTGTTATTAAAGTACCTGGCTTACTCCAACTTGAAAGAATATTGCTTGAAGAAGATGTAGTTATTGGTGTTGTCATTTTATTATTTGATGGAAAATTAAAAACTGGTGGAGCTGCTGAACTAGTTTCAGTATTAATGGGCATTGGGATTTGATAGTTGTGTGGAGTTCCTTTTATGTGTTTTTGAGGTATTGTCACGCTCAGTATTGGTGCAGGGGCAGAGGTAGTAGGCAGTGGATCGGAGGATGTTATCACTACATTCACGGGCAATGTTCGAGAGGAAGTTTTAACATCCGAAACTTGTTGAATAACCTTACTAGAAGGAATTGATGAAGAATTTGCTATTGTTGATGAAACATTTGAAATAGGAGTTACATTAGGAACGGGTTGAACTACAGCAGGAGTAGGTGGTATTGTAGGTGGAATCAACTGAGAAACATCAAGGTACATTTGGTCAGGAGTTTGATAAACACCTGGATAATTCACTGGGGCTCTGTTTGGCTCGAACATGGTTGCTGCACCAGGGACTGTAGGATTTTGGGTTAGTTGAGAGTATTGATTATATAGATTATAAAGATTTTGACCATACAAATGATATGGATTAGGTGGTACTGGAAATGGGGGTACTAATCTTTGCGTGAATGGAGGCATAACTTGGGGTGTAGCAAATGGCATCTGATTCCCGAAAGTAGACGCATTTTCATTTGCCCTGTATTCTTCATCCAGGTTATAAAGATCACTTTCGTTGAGGGTCTGTTCTGAAGATGATTTCTTTAACTTGTTGACTTCTTTTTTTAGTTCAGCAATTTGTTTTTTCAAATCAGCAACATCTTTACATTCATTTCTACATTCAGAAACTTGATCCTTAACTTGGTCAACTGATATTTTTAGAAGCTTAAATTGTTCCGTAGTATTTTCTATATTTGAATGAATAGTATTTATAATTTGATTTCCTAATTTTCTGTTTTCATCAAACCAATTCTTTGTTTGTTCCATAAAATCATCTATAGTTGAGTCTCTTTTTTGAAGATTTTTTATCTGTTTCTCAATTCTATCAAGCAGATGCGGATCAATATTAGTGTTTTCGAAAACTTGCGAATCTAAAGCTGTACGATAATTTGTTGAATTCATATTTGATAACTGTTTACTTGACTGTTTTGGAGTAGAACTTAGATTGCGACTAAATTGAGAAATGTTTTTGGGGACTAAAGGAACATTTTCAATTTCAGATACATTCTCATCAGAAGAATATCTTCTATCGCCATCATTCAAAAGCGAAACTGACAAATTTTTGTCTATCTTGCCAAGACTAGATTCTGTATTTTCAATTAAGTCTTGGATGTATGAATACAATGGCAATGTTTTATAAGATTCTTTTTCCTTAATTGTTTCTAGTGCTTTGTAAGCATAAAGTTTGGCTTTACCTAATAATGTTGCATATTTGGAATTAATTTCGTTAAATTTTGATGTGCTCTTTTCTTCATCTGCCAGTTTTTTGTATGATTCACTAAGATAATAAAAACTATCTGCAGTAGTTAAATCAGATAATATTTCAATAGCTTTTACATACTCACATTCATTGTAATGGCTTAAAGCTACAAAAAGCTTACTCTCTTGCAATAGCATATTTAAACCTTTATTATCAAATTCTTTGTGTGTATAATCAAATAATCTCTGCGCTGGTAATTTGATAACAGATTTACTTTTCAACTTTTCTAAAAGTGGTATTGCTGAGGTGTAATATAATTTTGCCCTAGATTCATATACATTTTTCTCTTCAAGTGATGCAAGTTGAGACAGTTTATCAAATATACGTCCAAGAGTACATAACAGTTCAGGATCTAGGCCATGGTTGTCAATACATCTTACAACCTCAATTCCTCTGGTTAGTGTTGAACGGATATCCGTATATTCCGTACCCAGTTCATTTTGACTGAATTTATATGCACAATCCCACCACTTAATCTGTGGCAGTGAGCAGAGCAGGTCTGTTATGTTAGCCGGTATGATAATTGGGGCATCAGCTGGAATATAATTAAGTTTACTTTTTTGCTTTTGAGCAGTTATAGCAGCACTGTATAGAAAAGCTAAAATGTCTAACTTGTTTAATGTCTCTGGACCACAAGTTGTCATTGTTGGTTTAAGCATATCAAATATGGTACATTTGAAATCAGCAAAGTCATTGTAATTTATTAATATCCACACAAAATGGTGTAGTGAATTTGGATACTGTTTTTGAGCATCAATATCATATCCTTGTATTTCTACTTTTCTAGGAAGTCTTAATGCTGGAGCATTAAAGAAATTAGATGTGAGATATGACACTGCTTTGTTTTTGTCTCCACTAGAAAATAAGTTGTCATAAATTTTATCTTTCCAATTTTTTCCAGAACAAAATTGGGATATTTGATTTAAAAATAACTGGGTTTTATCGTGGTGGTTAGCAAAGATGAAGTAACCAGATTGTGAACACCTATAAGTTCCTTCAAGGTACCATCGTAATACAGCTATTCTTTGTTTTTCTGATGCACCAGTAAGCCAATTAACATTGGGACTTATAGGTGATGATTGCCATGAATTGAGCATTAATATTGAAGATAATTTTGTAGCATCATGCCAGTTCAATTGATCTTTTTTAGCTTTTTTCAATATAAAAGTTGCTGCTAGGAATGAGAATTGGGCACGGTGATGTTGTAATAGACTAGTATGAAATTCAGCTAACCCTGGTGTAGGACCAGCTTTTGTTACACTGGCAATTGATTGATCATAGTCATTAAGAAGTTCTCTAGATTCAATTAGACTTTTGCACTGACCTTGCGGTACCTCCGTGAGACTCAGTGTACAAAGCCTCTCCTTGACAGTCAGTAATAGAAGTTGAAATAACCAATCATTACTCTTATTGGAATTGCATTTGAGAACTTCAGACATGGTTTCATACCATGCAAAGTTATTCAAAAATGGTGGTTTTGCAAACTCCACATTACAGCAATGGTCAAATGCTTCCTTTATTTTATTGGTATCCAAATAATGCTTCAATAAGCGAAAATGAAGAACTGCATCTTTAGGCCTAGCCAAAAGTTCTGACGTTAGAAGTTTGGTCAATGCTTCAGGATCAGGATTAGCGACGGTAAGAAGTTTTTCTCTTAATTTAAATGTAACTGGATGTTTTGGAAATGTAGCTTCTGCTTTTTCACACCAGTACTTTGCTCTTCCAGCGTCAATACTAGTATCATCATCAACTAGGATTGCACAAACTGAAAAAGTCATTTAATGATTAGTATACATCATAGTTAGTAACAAGAAAATACAATACCAAATTATGTGAATCTTTATAAAAAAAAAAAAGATATATTTGTTTTCCTAAAAACATTGTATGTACTACTAATCTTAAATGCAAGATTTCACCTACTCTTAAGCAACACTATAGGTTATGAGTGTTTGAATATGTGTGAATAAATTTTTTTCTTCAATTCAACAGACTTCAGACACACAATTGAAAAAATGTAATAAGTTCCATTTTATTATATTTAATTATGGCAAATACCACAATTCAGGTGAAGTAAAAGAATACTTACTATCTAAAATAATACTTGTTTGAGCTGGGTCTAAATCAAGTGAAATTTTAAATTCTTCAAAAGCTCTGTCTTTGCATCCTATTTTTTGAAAAGTTTGGCCGAGAAGTTTGTGGGCTGCTGCATTGTTAGCTTTGTGGGTAAGGTATTGTTCCACATATTTTTGGCAGCTTCCGTAGTCGCCCACTTCAAAATATAACCGCGCGATTGAGTATGCTCGGGCTTTGAACTAAAACCAAAATAATATTATGTACTTTCATCGTAATATGATTTATAAATGAGTTAAACTTTAGTATGTACTCACATCTTTCAGCGATAATTTCGACATTAGTTTTTCCACGTGTATGTCAACATCTTTTTTGTTTTTATACATTTTTACCAACAAACAAGTATTTTAAAACAAGATAATTCTTTAAAATTACAATATTATATGAAATAAAACACATGGATCAGAAAACGGAAAATGCTGTTACACTTCATCACTATCTCGAAAGCGCAAAAAGAGTTTTATGACAGTTATGCCGTGTGTGGCCTGCATACAAATATAGAAGTTCTAAATCAAAATAAGCATATCGTAAGCGACTTTTATAACGTTTTGCATCACAAAAATACAATTTAATAACGTTTATTTTAATATTTTATTGTAATTCATCACAAAATAAATCACTGCTGTTAAAAAGTATAATAAAAAATTCTATATTTATATCTTTGACATTCTAGAATCTAGATCCATCCATTGATAGTATTTAAAGTAACTGGCAACATTTTTGTTTTAAAGAAACGTTGAATTTGAATTTTCTTAGCTTGTTTATAATATTTATTTATTTTTATTACTACAAGCTCCGCGAGTTAAGCCCTAGACCTCCGCTACCGTGGATGGTGAACAAAACCATCATCATTCACGTGTCATTCACATTTTACACATTCTAAAACAAAAACTTCGTCCGAAGGTATCGTCCGAGATCGTCCGTATATTTATCACAATTAATATACAACAAAATGTTCATACCAAACTATTCACCTATTAATCAATTCAATTTTATTCGTTGAATTCAATGACTAGAAACTCTATTAATAGCATTAACGGCGCCGTTTAACCTCCCTGCTAGTGGTCAGATATTATTTTGCAGTCAAAAGTGTTTATAATAGGAAGTTTAGGACATCCTCGGAGGATATGTTACGAGATTTGAAATATTATGTTAAACGATCTATATTTTATTCGTTGATAATATCTACACCCGCTGATTCATAACATTCATAATTTTCATTATCTGATTTAGATTCTAAATTTAGAATAGTGTTATACTGGTTATACAGAAGCTTCTGATTTCTATATGACCTTCTTGTTTAGTTGTGTGACCCTTTCACACCTAGGTAGTTAGTTAGGTGTGAAAGGGATAAAAAAACATAAAGGCGTCATTCAATGTCATATTTTCTTGTTACAAGTTAATGTTCATACTGAAATCTCCAGTGTATTAGATATTATAAGCTTCTTGGTGACGGAATTTAGTATGTTATTTTTCTTGTGGCAACTCCCAATTCCAGTTACTTTCTCTGTGCAGTGTAACTAGTTATTAATCTGTGGTGCACAGTGCACTGCTGACTGCAGCAGTTGACAGTTGACACACGAGTGACACACGATGCTGATGACAGATCTTGGCATTTTGTTGAATGAAGTGTGTGGTCTGTTAACTGTTTAAAAAAAACAACAAATTGTTTTAAACACAAAACAGGATATACCTATTAATTGACCTATTCTTAACCTGGTTTTAATATTTGACAATAATACTTGTATTTCATGGATTTCCTTAAAACATTTAATTGAAATGGGTGATTCGGATTCCGGATACGGCTCTGCCGTTACTGTAGATTCTATAAAAGTTATTGCTGAAAGTGTGGGCATTGCAAATCTCGGTGATGATGCTGCAAAGGATTTAGCGGATGATGTTACATTTCGTCTCAAAGTAATCGTTCAAGATGCAATGAAGTTTATGCATCATTCCAAAAGACAAAAACTTTCAATTGCTGATATAGACCATACTTTAAAAATTAAAAATATTGAGGTAAATTTCTTTGTTATTAGACATGTTATATTTCAAATTTAATTGAAAAGGTATACTTTTGGAGATCTGACCTACCTATGTTAGTTATACAACTTGTAGTTGTCATTTGATGGTTTTCTAAAAATAATATTGTATGTTATTATGTAGTTTCTTTTAAAATGCACTTACTAAGCTAGAAGGTTTATAGACCTATATTATGATATGAGTGGTATAAAGGAGGGCTTTATGTGCCATAGAAGTAGAAAATTAAACAAATATATTTTGTGTTAGTTTTACTTTGTGTATTGACACTAAGCACTGTTAATGTTATAGTAAATATCTTTATTGAAATGGTTAAATTGGTCCAAATTTCTAGGTACTCATATACCAACTATTTTTCTATTTTCCAGCCACAATATGGATTTATACAACCAGATTCACTACCATTTAGATTTGCAACAGGAGGTGGAAGGGAACTTCATTTTATTGAAGAAAAGGAAATAGACTTATCTGAAATATTATCTGCTCCTCCACCTAAAATCCCTCTTGATGTTTCACTTAGAGCCCATTGGTTGAGTGTTGATGGGGTTCAACCAACTGTTCCTGAGAATCCACCTCCACTGTCTAAGGAAGCACAGAAGTTGGAGTCTGTAGACCCTATAACAAAATTAAGCAAACCTGCCAATAAAGATTCTGCAGGTACTGTAATAATCCATATTGGTATAGAGTAGGTTTAGAATGTACATAGATTAATTATTAGCACTCTGCAGAGGCATTTCGAAATGTTACTAATCATCCACAATTTAATTCAGTTTTCTGTTTAAGCTCAAAATAGATTAATGATCTTAATTTGATGTCTAATTGTGTGTGTGCATATAGTTACTAATGTGTCACTTTTGAAGATTGAATGTTGTGTTTGTAACCTACCAGCAACTTTTTTGACTTATTATTAACTAGTGGTCCGCCCCGGCTTCGCCTGTGGTACATATTTCGCAATAAAAGGTAGCCTATGTCCTTTCTCGGGTATCAAAACATCTCCATACCAAATTTCATGCAAATTGGTTCAGTAGTTTAGGCGTGATTGAGTAACAGACAGACAGAGTTACTTTCGCATTTATAATATTAGTATGGATGCCCAATAGATAGATATACATAATATATCATTGCAATTCAATTTATGATCTTTGGAAATGTAGTTTTGTACATATTTTTGTGTTGTATCAAATACAACAATATTTTAACTGTTTTTATTTTTTAATAGGTAAACCTGTATGTGGTAAAGCTGCTAGATTGAAGGCTTCTGAATCAGTACATGTTAAACAGCTTGCAACTCATGAGTTGAGTGTGGAACAACAGTTGTACTATAAAGAGATAACTGAAGCTTGTGTTGGCAGTGATGAAGGGAGGCGTGCAGTAAGTTTATCAACCTCTGTACATATTTGTTTTGGTTATACTTTGTAGTTTAAGTATCACATTGTAAAGTGTCACATCAATTTTAGGAAGCTCTGCAATCTCTTGCTTGTGACCCTGGTCTTCATGAAATGTTACCAAGGATGTGCACCTTCATTTCTGAAGGTGTTAAAGTTAATGTTGTGCAAAACAACCTTGCTCTTCTCATATACTTGATGCGGATGGTTAAGGCATTACTGGACAATCAATCTCTTTATCTTGAGAAATATGTAAGTAGTTAGTTTATGTTTTAAAATTTTATTATTATAAGGGAGTAAACATTTTTGTTCCTATATAATGTTAAGTGACACATTTTTGAGTTGATTTATTAAAGGATTTTTCTGTATTATCCTAACTATATATTATTGTTACCTAAAATTTTTATTTATTTCAGTTGCATGAATTAATACCATCAGTATCAACATGCATAGTTTCCCGGCAGCTATGTATGAGGCCGGAAGTAGATAATCATTGGGCATTAAGGGACTTTGCTGCCCGGCTCATGGCACAGATTTGTAAAACATTTAACACTTCCACAAACAATTTACAAACAAGAGTAACAAGGTAATTTAAATATATAATCTGTACATTATTGAGATACAATTTTGTTCTGTTTAAAAACTAAAATGTTCTAACTGAATAATATTAGAATCGTGAGAATTTCAATTTTAATATTATATATTTTTAAAGCAAAACATTTTATTGGTGATTGCATGATCAGACCATTAGACTACAAATACACTATTTTTATGTAATAATTTACTTTCAGGTTGTTCTCTAGGGCATTACAATGTCCATCTCAAACAAATAGTGAGTCAGGTCCATCTATGGTAACCACTATGAAAGAATCTGAGAAAACACCACTTGCATCTCTGTATGGTGCAGTACAGGGCTTAGCCGAATTGGGCCCTGAAGTTGTAAAGGTATATACAATACTAGCTTACCGCCCGCGGCTTCGCCCGCTTTGTCTAAAACCTAATAAATTATATAGGGTCAACCGGGGCAAATGCAACTATGGGGCTATGGCAACTAGTTATCATAACTAATTTATTAGAGTTGTTATAATAAATCGCCACCTATGATTCAATAGCTCAACGACTAATAAATCTTACAAGTTATAGATGGTTCCCCTACGATGAAAACTATTTGATTGATAGGCCATTGTGTCAAACCG
>CAJQZN010022677.1:0-16556 GCA_907164685.1 Colias eurytheme
ATTGTAATGTATAATCACTCGTTCATGACTATCAAAAAGGCGGAAACTTTAATGGCTCGAAGAAATTTCGGTAAAGCGATATACAGCCAACGAACTCTAAAGTCCTTTAGAACATATTAAACATTATAACGACTCCGTATTCTCAATTAAAGCTCCCACGATGTATGGCGTCATTAGGGATTCCTTGCCGAGTGTTAAGAACATTACAAGGCAGTAATCTAATAAATAAACAGGGGACAAGGGAGACTGTGGGGCTCGAAGGACTTAGGCCTCCGAGCGGGATTGTAGTACATCGCTTTGTGAATTAGAATATTTATGAAGCCGAGCTACGAAGGTGTATTGTTACGCCGCAATGAATTACACTTTTGCTCCGAGTATTGTCTAAC
This sequence comes from Colias eurytheme, assembly GCA_907164685.1. Classification (NCBI taxonomy): domain Eukaryota; kingdom Metazoa; phylum Arthropoda; class Insecta; order Lepidoptera; family Pieridae; genus Colias; species Colias eurytheme. The sequence goes on from CAJQZN010022677.1 coordinate 387, forward strand.
AAGTGTTGGGATAAATGTATGCTAAATATGTTGATACATAGACAGTTGTTGTTTTAGCTTCTGTCAAAAAGGATAGTTTACGTTATCTATGTGTGGTATAAACAATGCGTTGTAATTATTTTGGGACAGTTGGTTATTTAATAAAAAAGTTTCCTGCAAATTATCCTTAGTTTTTGATAATAATGAATAATGTTTTATGAGAAAGGTATCTATAATAAAGTGAGTTAAAAATAAAGTAGATATGTATTACCTAACGGAATTTATTCAAAGGAAACGAACCTACATGTAAAATTAAAGTAACACAAACGAATGATTAACATACATTAAAATTTACATTTCAATAATTCAGTAAATAGTAGGTAAACTAGATTCGTCAAAAGACCAAACATTTATCCCCTTGCATTGGCATGTACTATTTCAAGTATTTACCGAAGCGCATCAAACGTTCGTCAAACATTCGATTTAACGTCACACATGACCAAATTTAACCCCACACATTACTGCAATAAACTTGACAATAACTTAATTCTGAACTACGCAGGGCGTCCCCAGCGAGCGTCTCTGTCAGGGCTGACAATCGCTTCAGTTTAATGACATTATAGCACTCGATAGGGTACAGGAAGTGAGACACTAACTAAAGTAAATTACGTAGATAATTAATCCGCTGACAGCCCTAGACAGTCTGGCGCGCAAAGCGTAAAAACGTCTCCTTAATAATTTAAACCTTTGAAATAGCACGCGGCCACTTGAGCACGGTAACTGTTAACAGTTCGCACGCAGCGATTATGAAGGTAAAGTGGATTTATAATTTTTTTACGTCTGCTTTTCTTTTCTCATTTACGCTTCGAACGTCGACGCGAGCGGACGTCACATGCAAGTGTCGCGAGTCGACGTGAAAAATAAGAAACTGCAACGTCAATTCGCATTTCCGGAGAATTTTATATTATACATTTTTCGAGAGTATGGCAATGACGTTGAAATGGAATGTGTCCTTTTGCTTTGATCCTGTTTCGTAGAGATGTAATTCATTTCTACATAATTACTAGCAGCGCCCTTAGTCTGGCTAGTCATCATGTTTGTTAGTTTCTCAAAAATTTACCTTCTAATTACTATACCTACTAATTGAAGAAAGAATTATAAAAACAAGTTCAGCGCGATTTTGAGTCATATATATGATGTAACAAACTTAATTTCTTCACATATTATGATTGGAATATAGACTATAGTAATGTCGTATTTAAGCGGAAGACAAAAAATTATATTGTTTTCATTGTTTTACGTCAAAAAGAAATTAAACCGTCGGATCTCTGGTTCAAAAAAATATGTAAGGTTGCTGCTTGCAAGGAACTTCACTTTTATTAATATAAAATCAAACTCATACTAAAACATTTATTTGTAAAACACACTTTTGGGTATAATAGAGTTCACTCAAATGTTTCTGAATAGGTACAGCTGTTTTTTGTATTCCTAAAGGTCCCTTAATTATAATCACACAAAAATTATAACGAATCTTGTTAGCATAAAAGGCTAAACTATTTTTAACATAACATTTTAAACCAAGCTAAAACCGTTTTAAAATATTCTTTACACCTAGAAACGTTTCCTGAAGAGTCTTGTGGCGTTAAGTGCGATAAAGTACTTATCTTATAAAACTGTAAAATACAGGGAAATTTAATTAAAAGTAAAATGAATAAATGTGGTTTAAGAAAATAGTGAAATACATCTATACTTATACTTGTATACGTAGTATATTATTATTAGTCTGTGCTTATACTATGAAGTTAAACAGTTTGTTTATTTGTTTGAATGCGCTAACCTCAGGAACGACGCGACGGGTCCGATTTGAAAAATTATTTTACTGTAGGATAGATCATTTATCGAGGAAGGCAATGATATAATCACGCTACGATTAGGAGGAGAGGAGCAATGCGGGTAAAACCGTGGGGCACAGCTAGTTGACAATATACCGAGTTTTCATACACACTTTTTTACTCTATCATCATATGTATGGATTTCACTTATGTTTTTTGTCTCTTAAAACATTGTCTTGCGATAATTACCTGGAACAAAAAAAATTGTTTTATATTATGACATAATATGTGCTATGTTATAAAGTTACAATAATAAGTTTATTTGAGTCATTAATATTACACGTTTAATTTGTTGATGTCACAAAATTCCTTGGTAAATATTTATTTCTTTCGAAAGTTCAAGCCTAATAGCATAATCGTCTTTTCTCCGTATATTCATATCACCACATTCGGTGATGATGAAGATTATGATGAAAAAAATATATCCGAGAAAAAGAATGACAGAATATGACATCTGTCAACACACACTTAACTAGCGTGGTTCATGTCTTAAAATCTTATAGAAAACCTGCCCCTTAACAAAAAAATACAGACTGATGATAATCAGATGCTTTTCAATGGTAAAACTAAAAACTAAATGTTATTGCATTGTTAATGCCAGTTATTTTTAAATCATGAAACAGTGAACACATGTATGCATTTTAGATAATTGCTTCTGGCTGTGTGTGGTGTAATTATAATATGTGTACCGCTTATGCTATGATAATAAAAACTACATGAATGGTAATCGTATTTATTCCTTTTTTAGTTGTTATTGTTTTAATTGTGATAATTTATAGGCCTTTTCACAACTTTTGAATGTATTCTGGTTAGATTGTGTCAGTTAATATAACAAATAATATTAAAGAATCTTGAAAATATTGAGTCAAAAAGTGTTAGATAAGCTAACAGAGGCTTTTAAATTTAAAAACAAGCAAATTAGGAAGCCTCATAAAATATTAATTTGTTTCACTTAACGTCTGATTATTGCAAACATCAAGACACACATTACCTCCATCGGAAAAACCATAAAATATACCTTTTTTAAAGTCGGTTAAATTTCTAACACATTAAGGCGTGGCGCCACCGCTGACAGCCGCTTATTATTGTTACAAAATGTTTATACGCTAATGCCTCTAATGACTTAATAAAAGTGGATTTGTTTATAAAAAAAATATAAAACGGTAAGTAAATGTATGTTGATTGAGCATTGTATGAGAGCTTTTAGGTACGCGTTTGAGTAATGTAGGGTTACTGTTGTTGTGTTTAAGTTAAATCGACTTATAATTTTATAAATAGTTATCACTACATAGTATAATTAATCAAAGTCGATTTCTCTGTACCTATACCTATACCCTTTGTATGCTTAAATCTTTAAAACTACGCAACGGATTTTGATGCGTTTTATTTTAATAGAGTGGTTCTCGAGTAAGGTTTTAGTATATACATATCATTAATTTATAAGAATTAAGATTGTAGACAAAGCGGGCGAAGCTGCGGGCCGAAAGCTAGTAACTTATATTCGTAGTGTATGCGTAGCACAAGAACAGACATTCAATAGTCTGACACCGTAACAGAATAGATACCTAATATTATATACTAGCACTAGCGGTCCGCTCCGGCTTCGCCCGTGGTACATATGAAAAATAGATGTTGGCCGATTCTCAGACTTACCCGATATGCACAGAAAATTTCATGAGAATCGGTCCACCCGTTTCGGAGGAGTATGCAGACTAACATTGTGACACGAGAATTTTATATATAAGATATAGCTTTGTCCAAAACCTAATAAATTATATACTAAAACCTTTCTATTGAATCACTCTATCTATTAAAAAAACCGCATAAAAATCCGTTGCGTAGTTTTAAAGATTTAAGCATACAAAGGGACATAGGGACATAGAAAGTGACTTTGTTTTATACTATGTAGTGATTATCTATTATAATAAAAACCTAGAATATCGAAAATTTTAAAGTAAGTTTGTTTATAAGTTAGTAAGTTTATTTGAAAAAATCCAGCGCGTTGATGTTTATTAACATTTTATTAATAATAATTCCAATAATCAGTCACAATTAAATAGTGCAGTAATCATTTCATTTTTATGGAAAACATAAACATAGAGCCTCTACTTTTTATCAATAATGAATAACTTAGTAAATAGGAAAACAATGATTTTTTATCTTGTTAAAAATAAACTGAATTATACATTAATCCATACTAATGTGAAGTTTTAATACCTTCTGACCTTTCTCAGTGATTAGTCACGCAGAGATTGTAAAAACCGGACGTGCTTCATTGGATTTGAGAGACAAAAACTGTTCGTAATTATGAAAAATCCTTTCATAGACCTGTTTAGCTCAAGATGAAATGGCAGCATTTACACCGAAACGAGCAGTTATTATTTGACGTCTCGAATGCTGTTGACAATCTGGAAGGAAGGAAAGAAAGAGCCAAATACTAAATACATTTATAAAAATGATCTGTCTGTATGATTTTTGTAAACCCAACACAATGATTTAATTTTGATATAAAAAGTACCCAGACACTGTAGTTTTATTATTTGTAAAATAAAAACCCATATAACTATAAAAATTACACTATAATATATAAAAAATACAATGATTAATTATAATTATACACCTTTTCAATATCTATAAATTCGTTTTTCCTAATCATAGAGCACATAATTTAAACTTGATATTCTTGCCATATTCTGTTAATTGTGTTTTTACTTTTTTGTTACAGTTGTGTGGATGCCAACTATTTCAACATAATTAATTATTATTATACGGTGTAATAGACGGCCGCTGTCATATACTGAATGATCAAACGCGCCGCAGTTCAAAGTGCTTACAAGATGCTTTGCGACTATATAAACCGTATAATTAGTGAGTTGTACAGTTTTAAGGTTATAAAAATAATATGGCGGGAATTTATTGGAAGAAAGTTCTACAAATAAATGTAGGTTATTCAAAAAATTCGTTACACAGTAGGAATTTATAATAAATATGATTTGTTGTTATGTTTTCTTTCAATACACCTTATAATATACAGACTAGACGTCTAAAATATAAGAAGATGATGTGAAACTAAAAAGGAAGATAATATTTCTAGGTAGGTCTGACAATATTTTTAAAACACAATTGAACTTCAAAAAATATCACATGCATAACCCTTATATGCACTTACTAACCTTCTTAAACTACACGTAAACAAAAACACACGCAAAGCTTGTATAGTACACTCATAAAGAACAAGCAACCCCCGCATTATCTTGCTAAACTATTTCATCCAAGGAACTTACGATTTAATTAAAACATATACAGATAATAATTACATAAAACAAAACAGGCTGTTGCATACTTTATACATCGTTACCACGTTATAAAATAGTCAGAGACCACTGCTTTATTGCGCTGTAAAAAAGAGTTTTTTTACCCTGTTTATAACATACGATACGTTTTTTACGCGTGTTTTAGATTATTTACCTATATAGGATTTAGAAGGTTTGAGAATGAAATTTTGAGGGAAATTTGGTTACTGACATATCTTAAAAACAGAGCACAAACAGAAATGAACTTATTTATCTGTATTTACAAAAAATACGTATCGATACCTAGACCTACAAAACATTTTTAAAACATGTAAACAGGTTTGTTCCATCGTTTTAAAATCTATGAAAAATAAACTAAAAGGACAGCATACTACGAACGCATAAACATATCTTTGATATTTCACGTCGAAAAAAAGCTCTACTTTATTCGCATAATTAGCGATACGATATTTATGAATATCGTCAGTCGTAAAGTGTAAACGGACGCAGTGTATTGGCAATAACCGTGATATGCATCCACTGATCTAACAACGATGATAAATTTAATAAAAACACTGACAAAGGTTGTGAAATGCTATATTTTTTACTGCGCCATGTGTCGACTAGATTCTGACAAATTAACTTGTGTGAAATACTCGTTTTGACTCGCGGTTTAATCAATTTTATTTATTATTTAGTAGGTACATATTCTTTGTTTTATGTATGAAACTTTTCCTGTAATTCGTGAACATTTCTCTTCGCTATGCGATCTCAAACTTGGCGAAGCTGTAGACAACTTAGTTGTTACAAAAGACTGCATGGTTCTAGAGGTATATCTCGTCTTGGTACCAATTTCTATTTATTTTATTATAAACGTTTTCTAATCCAGAATTTCCATCAACATCATCATTAAACAGTTTTGTTCGAAGGCGTCGTGTGATCAGAAGAGCTATAGAGGAATAGTATCTAGTAGCTAGTGGTCTATTTAATTTTCAAATTTGAAATTATAGTTTACAGAATCCATTTTTTATATCTTAAGTTAATATAGCTATTATATCAAGTATCAACAAGTACCTTATTAGCATCTACCAAGATTCGAACCTAAAACTACTCGTATTCCAAATGGTTTACAATTGGGCTAACCACCTATAGATAAAACATAATCTTAATATATATAAATCTCGTGTCACAATGTTTGTCCTCAATGAACTCCTAAACCACTTAACCGATTATAATAAAATTCGCACACCATGTGCAGTTCGATCCAACTCGATAGATAGGATAGTTTAAACATGTAGGTACCACGGGCGAAGCCGAGGAGGACCGCTAGTATCTTATAAGTCAATCAACACTAATTTATTCGCAATTCATACCAACTTACCAAGGAACCGTACTATCATACCACCAAAGAACAGTACCCATTTCATTCATTTATTAAGATAAAACAAACCCGCGGTATTTATTTACAAAGCGGAGAGAAATCAACGCCGCCCGCAATCTGGGGTTCGACGGAAAATGTATTTCTTGTATGCGACCAAGTTTGTCTAAGTTGCAAGTTGCAAGTAAGGTTGGGGATACAGAACATGAACGGGCGATTTGGTTTTAATTAATCAATTAAAATGATACCTTTTTAACAATAACGTTTCAATAATATAAAACTAATTTTACGGGGAGTGTTCTGAACAACTGTTTCACCTTATTCCGCACAACCCGCAACAAAAAATTTTAGTATTACAATGTAAGATGCTTTGGTACGAAAGTTAATTCATGCTAACAGGTATTTTAAATGTAAAGTTACTCTATCTGACCGTCATGTTATTGCAGCGTACGTAATTGTATTGTTATAGATCAAACTTTGGACACAGTTTCAGTATTGTCTCAAAAAAATTCATAATATAACTAGGTGAAATACTAAATAGCCAATTTGTATGGGAAACGGTTGTCGCGTGCTAAACACGCTGAATCGTGATCCGTAAGTTTATCGATAGAATTATGCATAACTAAATGTATTGCTCAGGAAAAAGTACCTAGTAGAGCTCGATAAAATGCGAAAATAAATGGCCCAAAGCAATTATTGTTTCATAATATACACGTCGAAGTATTATCGATGAAATCAACTCTATTGCACGCCTCATAAGCGAAGCGTTGAGGTGGGTACTACTGTCACTTCGCGCAAAACATCTGATTTTTTTTAAAAAATATTTTTACTTCCATTATAGTTATTAATCAATTCTAATACATAATAGCTTATAATGAAAAATAGCTTATAACCTGAAACAAGATATAGAATAGGTATTTTCTTTTTACTTAAGAGCTGCTAGGCGGCGGTAGTTAATAAAAAGGAATACTGGTTATTATTTAATAAATGCCATAGAATAGAGTATTAAATTTTCATCAAAAAAAAAAAAATCGCTCTCTCAAGCACCAAAAGCTGACCTTAACACCCGCATATTCTCTTTTCTTAGAGGACTTTTCACATAGAACGGGCGGAAACAGAACAATTTACTACTGTAATACAAATCTAAACTTTAGCGTTCTTGAATAAAATAAAACTAGAATTGAATTTCACTACGAAATCAGCATAATTTGTATTTGCTCGACTTTTTTACTTTTATTTCAAACTTGGATGAGGTTTAGGCACGGCGCGCGGATTGTAGGTACCTATAAACTATGAATATAAAAGTTTGTTAGGATGGAGAGATGTATGGATGTAGTAGATGAAGTAGATGGATGTTTGCTACTCTTTTACGCAAAAGTTACTGAGCTGATTTTATTGAAATTAGGTATAGAGATAAGTTTATGTTTTAGTATGCAAGACATATATTTTAAATAATAATACGTCACAATCACTTCTTGTATTTTATGTTGCACCACCACGACTCAGTAATAAATTTTCCTTGTCATTTGTGTTGCCTGGTAGAGATCGGTAGCGTGAAGCGAAGTTTATGAAATTGTGTTCAATATAGTGTACCTACAATAAATAATTTTTCATGCATTTAATTCCATTCATTCATTCCTTCATTCATTCATTCATTCATTCATTTCATTCTTTAATTAATTTATTCACGATAGTCACGATAGTCGCGAGCAACTCTAAAAAAATAAAACTCTACATCACTAAAACAAAAATATTCAATCGCAATTCTATAATATGTAACATACAAAAAACAATAAATAGAAACGCATTAATAAAATTAGTATCCCACCCACACACCCATAAATTCTAATTAATTTACTGTTAACCTACACTTATTAATTATTTCGGTCATATCGAAACATAAGAAATGAGAGTATAAAATCGTGACAATAATTTATTTTTTCGATATTTTCTGAGAAATTTGTACGTGTGAATATGGCTTGACCATTGGGTCAAATTGTCAATTGTAAAGGCTCGTTCACAAGACCAAATTATGGATATAATTAATTTAATAATGTGTAATAAACATTGGCAATAGTGTAGGTAATAAAAATATATAGAAAATCTTATAAAAAAATATCTTACAGCTTATAGCTCATTTTTTTTTACACAATATATTCATTCAAAGAGTACAATAACGATAGGGCCTATAGCTATGTATTGTACCTGGATTGGATAAATATATATATTACTAGGTTTCCGCCCGCGGCTTCGCCCGCGCAGTCAAAGAAAAACCCGCATAGTTCCCGTTCCTGTGGGATTTCCGGGATTGCGTCATTTTCCCGGGATAAAAAGTAGCCTATGTCCTTTCTCGGGTATCAAAATAACTACATACCAAATTTCATGAAAATTGGTTCAGTAGTTTAGGCGTGATTGAGTAACAGACAGACAGACAGAGCTACTTTCGCATTTATAATATTAGTATGGATATACGCATCTCGAAATCGAGGTTAACTAAAAACTTAAAGTAGATCATACACGGTAAACTTCATTCTCGTAATTTTTGTAACTACTTATAAAAAAATTTCAACAGACTTACAACAGGCGCAGGGACCCAAAGTGAGTCTTGGCCTTATATTTACATTATACTCATTATTATTTATATTATACTTTATCATAAATCACTTCACATGCAAATGTTAAAAATAAGAAAAGAGTGTGTGTGCCGAGCACACGTGTCAGAAGTGAAACTTCTTTGGCAAGATTCAAAGATACTAAAATCATCGCCCTACTCCAATGCTACCTTGAAATTTTACTCTCAACGCGCCTAAAGAAGTTTCATTTCAAAAATGTTTGTCATTATAACAGCAGCCTTACAAATACGAAAGCAAACATTGTGCAACGAATAAAGAATTACGTACACCGTCACGTAAGGGAGCCATCTAATCGATTACATGCATGCGTTATATCGATATCTCAAATGTTTCGTAATATTAAATCGATTTGTGTTTATTTGCATATGTTTTTCTCTTAAAATTAGCTTCAAAGTTCAATGTTGACATTTGTCTACATCGTCTACATACGTCTTGTGTCACATAAGACTCTACACAGATAGTTTCTACCAAAATTATTTCAGTATTGAATAATAAAAAAGGATCATGTAGCTCTACTAATGTAGAGCATTTTTTTTAATTCTTAGTAATTTTGTGTTGGGTACAACTGTGTTTATTATTATAAAATATATCCAATTACGACGTCTGCTGAAAACGTAACAAGTACTTATTTAAACTTACACATTTAAGTACAATTCTATCAATAAAAAAAATAACCTTAAAAAAATCAAACTAATTCCTCTAAACAACGTTTTCTAGTTCATCTATTACACAGTTTATTGCATCGTTAGGCGGCGCACGCGCACAGTAACAAGACGCGAAACGGCCATTCAATGGTAAACTCTCATCTGGGTCAGTCGCATTTGTAAGTTAATTCCCTATTGTTTGAGACCTTTGTATTCATAATTTCGTGGAATGAACAAATAGCATCATGTTATTGGTTATTTTGCGGAATCGGAATGTACGATACATATTAATGTACTACATTTTATATAGAAGGTGTCGTTTCTTTTCGCTTTGTTATGTAGTTAGTAGAAACTCAAATGGACAGAGGTAGAATATATTACTGATTTCTATATTATCCATCCTTTAACTCAGGTTGCCTGGAAAAGATCGCTGCTAAGTGATAAGGTTGCCTTTTGTACTTTACGACTAGTCTTCATACATTTTTGAGTTTGAGTTTACATTTTCTTGTGGTATAGCAATAAGATAAATAAATAAATGATCAATCTATACAAATATTATCTCAATACTTTTATAAAGAACTAGCGACCCGCCCCGGCTTTTAAAACTGTAATATCTTCGAAAATATTCACTTAAATCATATGGTGTAAAGGGCCATATAGATCTATATATAATGAACAATGTATTCAAGGTATTTAATTGGTTAAGGATTAATGCTGTTTGGTTAAAATCGCTTCGAAAATTAACCATTATTTGTCGTAAAAAGTAAATGACAAAAAAAAGTTATTGTGTGTTATCCATAAGAGATAGACATTAACTCCCATAAATAATTATAATAAAATCATAGTCCTTAATTTAATTATTACCATTAATTATTACTATTTAAAATCAATCGTAATCTTTAAAACTACTGTTAATACCAATGAATATATCCATCATTCCATCATCCCATACACCTGTATAATACCTACTGTATTATGTAACGCGCGAAGCGGAGCGCTCACGATTGCGCTCCAATGAAAAAAGATTTAGTACATTTCCTAATACGAAATCCAATAGGAGTGAAAGAGAGGGTTTTGCCAGAGCCCTGCGCGTGAAACAAAAGATTTTCTATGGAAAAGTAGCAAAATTCGGAGCGCCGCACCCGCAAACGTTGCCGGTTCGTTTTTACCGCCAGGCAGGACAGCGATTGCGCGCGAGGTTGCCAGTTACCACTTCTATAATATAAACAAACACTCGAGTCAACTTCAATGCACGCGCGCGATTCATGCAATTTTCTAATTAAAATTATAAAATACGTGTTGAAATAGCCTGTAGTTATCAGTATTACTTGTGAGTGTTAAAATTAACAATAATTATAATGTGGCGTTCATTAAAAAGTGTGATAAAACGTTACAAATTCGGCTTGAATGTAAAGCTAAGGGACCGCCACGGCCTGAACTTGATCTTACGCAAAAATGTACGACAAAAACGAAAACATATACGCGTGTGTTTAAATCTGAACAATATGTGAAAACACCGTGGTTGTGTGGTTGTGATGAAAGCAACAAACTATTTTGTTTTCCGTGTCTTTTATTCAAAGCGGGCGCGGCCGGCGGAGGTGAGAGTGCTTGGACTGAAACGGGCGTTGACGACTTAGCTCATCTTTCAATCAAGATGAAAAAACATTCACAATCTCGGTACCATTTGTTGAATGAACTGCAATTGGCGTCTATCGGTCTTGTCGCTTTAAGTTATAGATATTTTTGCACACCAAAAAGAAAGACGTAAGTATCACGTATGCATTTTCTTTATAAGTAATTTTTTTGATAAATTGTACTGCTTTACACCATGTATTTTCAGTGTTTTATTTCAAGTGAACACCCATAAAATTTTGTCACGAGCCGCCTCTGGTCCAGAATATGTCGAAATACACTACGAAATTAAATCGGTAAAATTAATACAACCCAAAGTATTTCTAGTATGCTGTTGGAAATATTTGGAGTAATTTCGTGCCATAATAATTAGCATGATGCGAAATACTGATTCAAACGTGATTCTTTCAAATGTAAAATAGGTTGATGAATGCTAAATGGTTAATTAAAGAGGGAAAATGATCAATAGGCGAAAAATACGCGAGTTGATAAACGATAGATGCACTCAAATATAAATAAATATAAGTTTTATAAAGAAAACAGTAAACCGACTTTTTATATTTTCATTTGTTATAAGTAGGTACCTACTGAACCAATTTAGAAAAATTTCTTGCAATGAAAGTTAATCAATAAAAAAACAATAAACCAGCGCAGAAACATTTTAAATTAAAATAAAAATTGTAGTTTATATGTATACCGTTGAAAATTAATACAATATAGATTACCTTATATTATAAGTAAACCCTGAAAATAAAATTCATTAAATATATACCTCATAAGTAAGACAAACAGAAACCCACAAGACAAGAAAACACAAAAAAAAAATCATGACCAACATCCCTAGCCCCTACATTTCCAACAATATCAACGTATCTTAATCTCCATTACACTACACCATTAGTTACTACGCTTACGCATTTTCATCCGTCGCATACCGAGACACTTTAAAACACATTACAACTAAATCTTGTGATAAACGCAACAATACTTCCAACAGGGACGCCTATTAATCAAAATGAAAGATAGTGGACTTCGGTGCATTCATTTATTCACTATCGGCTAGGCTGTTGTCCTAATGGGTAAGTATTCGGACGTGATAAGATAAATATTACAGTAACATGTGTTGACTGTTGGAGCACTTCCTTATGAGTAAGTTTAGTATTCACCTCGAATGTACATGTTATTTTATATTGTATGGTATAATTTTGCTTTTGGTATTATAATGATAATATTCTAATTTTACTAAAATGTGTCTTGGATAAATTAAATATAAATCTTATTAGATTTAAATTTAAACCTTATTGCATTTAAATTGAAATTAAAAAGTGCACAAGAAAAAACTTAAGATTTTACCTTAAATATTTATTTCATCTATTCATTTTACAAAAATTCATCGCCACTAAATATGAACAAAAATTAAAGTATATTATTATTATGAGCCCAAAGCTGATAGCCATGACGGATTCTTACCAATTAGGACGAATGCAGACGTGGGACGCGCCTAAGTAAAAATAATAGTCGATACATTCTTTTCTTTATTACATACATTTCCTACATTTAAACTTGATTTCCAATAACCGCCTTTATTACGTACATTGAAGATCTATTATTCTATTAAATATTAACGTTAGTTCGACGAAACAGCGTGTAAATTATGAATATTGTTCTAGTATCCTTGTTCTTGTAATATAGTTTTGTTTTAACAAGTTCATCTTTTACTCAAATTCTTATCGGTTGTTATTGATGTACTATGAGAAATGGACTTGAGAATTTTGTATACTCCATACTGGGAAATAAATTTTAATTTGTGATTCAATAGAAAGTTTTTAAAGGTGATCAATATGTTTGTTTGTTTGTGTATTTGCACGATTATTCCTGTAAATGTAGTATGAATTCGATAATGTGTAAGAATTTTGTGTTTTCAAGGCCCATTATGGGTAGGTAGAGTTAATTTTACCTATAGGTTACCTTAGATGAAGTGTAAAAAGTAATTTCTATGGAGAAGAGGGGGACCTTCTCCATAGAAATTACTTTCCGAATCGATAGTAGATAACATCTAGACATTGATATAATATAATAGATTTTGATATCAAAAGTTCTTTAAGTAGTCAAGTCAAGTAATAGACATTTTTGAATTTAATTAACTGTTTACATATTTATAGGCTTTAATCATGACTTTCAAAGTTACAGAGTTGTCCTTTATAGCCCATAGCATTAAATCGTGACCTAGAAAGTTCTTCAATTTCGACTTCGTAAATTAATTAGGAGAAAATATAAACAAATTTTAGTTGCCAACTTTGATAGACTCTTTTGTTTCAATGTTTTTCGATCAATAAATCTACTGAAATCATTAAATTGTCAACTGAATTAAATTACTTTAATGTCGTTTTCACTAGTTAGTATTACTAGATATACGAATGTTATTAAAAATTGATTAAGTATACCAATATTGTTTTCTAAACGGTTTCGTTTGCAAGCGTCCGCATCTTTGCGTGTTTTCTATTTTAATTAATTAATTAATTTATTTATTTTACAAAGGATAGCCAACAATTGTTAACACTAATTTAATTTAAGAGTAAGTAGATATCTTTTCTTACAAGAACGAAGACCGATATGAAATACTTAGTTGCAATAAAATCTACAGTTAGATATGTTTAAATATTTTTAAACTAGTGGCCCGCCCCGGCTTCGCCCGTGGTACATATTTCGCAATAAAAGGTAGCCTATGTCCTTTCTCGGGTATCAAAATATCTCCATACCAAATTTCATGCAAATTGGTTCAGTAGTTTAGGCGTGATTGAGTAACAGACAGACAGACAGAGTTACTTTCGCATTTATAATATTAGTATGGATTGTACAAGATCTTCAATACGCTAATATTCTACGTACGGTTTATTACAATCAAAATAAGTTCAGTGTCTCTTATCCCACATTTAAAACAATTCGATTGCTTCATATAGTATCCCATCACCCAATTTTACCAGTATCATTAAATGTACCATCACCATCGAAAGAAACTCTCCTAATTACAAAGACGTTAAGCGTTAACAAGTAGACCGCGCAAAATCTATTATATTTTAATAATACATTGTCTCTTTTGTAATAAATGAAGTTCTCATACGAAACAAAACTTGAGCTCGCTCAGAGCCGACGAACTGAAAGTCATTAAAATTATCGTCTGAACTTACTTTACCTATAATAATTAGGGTTGCCACATTTGAAAAAGGATGGTAAAAAATTAAATGTTTTTTTTTTATTTTTATTTTAGTTACTTACTAATTATATCGTAAACTGTTTAGCTTCTTGCGTCAAGTTCAGATAACTGACAGATCGTAATTTAAGCTTATAAAAATCAATCAGATATCTCATTCATCTCCCCTTGTGGCGCAGATGCATTTCATATCTGTTTCTCTGATTATCCTTACGGACAAATACATAGCCATTCTTGCCTTGCCAAATCAAGACTTTATTTCAAAATATAAATCATGACACTTAAGAGTGTTATAAAAAGTAATTAAGTTTATCAAAAAAGTTTCAGACAACCCCAAAAAAGTTTAACACCAAAAAATTACATAAAAATTTGAAAAAAATCTAATCACAGGCAGCCCTACATGCAGTTATGAACCCGCTAAAAGAACCCTTGTTCAAACTACTCGGAAGCAGTTTGACCTACTTCTGTTATCATTACTTTATATCTAGTTACGGAGATTGGATCCCTAACTTCGTAGTTTTGAACAAAATCATCCTATCAGATGCTAAGTGGCCAAGAAATGGCGGGATCTCTACTTTTATAAAGTTGTAAGTTAGCTTGAAGGCCTAATCAACCTGTGTAAGTAGGTTAGATAATGTGGGAACAGCGGTTCGGATATGTCACATCCTATATTCGTATAGATAATAAAATATAGATTCTTGTTGCGATAATGTGATCTATATAATAAAAATGAATCGCCAAATGTGTTGCCTTGAACACAAAACGTCGAGAACAGCTCGACCAATTCGGTTAACGTTCTTGTTGAGGAGAAAATTCACGAAAAATGGGCCATAGAATAGAACCATGTCTGGCGGGATAGCTAGTTAAAGATATTTTTAAACAAACTTGGAAGAAAAATTATACAAAAAGGTTAAAATTGTATTTCGACCACCTACTGAATACTTTAAGTCAGTACCTAAGTAGAAATTACATTTCAAAATGTTTATGTATCAAAAATATCATAATAACTCATTAAATTGCACGCAAACCCTTTTCAAGTCCTACGTCTTATTCCTCCATACTTAGTTAAATGATTAGTTATCTAGAATGTGCTAGCTATCTTATCTCGAGGCAATTAGGCACACAATCGCTTGCAAATAATTCATTATCAGCGGTTGGTACACGTTAATTAGACCCCGTGTTTTGAGCGAGTGGGCGCGCATGGACCCCACAGATACCAGTTAAGGAGGAGCTAGTATTAAAGAAGTTATTATAGCTAGCTTTTTACCTACGGCTTTGGTCTATTTGGTTTAAAAATTTGGCTAGGTTATCCGCAGCTTTTTTTTACAGGGCAAGTTGGTAATCACGGTGTTGTATGTTACAATGTTTCTTATATTTACATTTACCTACATTTAATCCCATTTTTAACCTTTTTCGGGTTACTTTATGTGATAAAAGGCGTGTGGTTTATTAGGTATATTTATTAACTAGCGACCCGCCCCGGCTTCGCACGGGTGCAATGCTGATAC
>CAJQZN010022680.1:0-28258 GCA_907164685.1 Colias eurytheme
TCAGATCTTTCTTCTTGACAATTTATACCACCATACCCAGTAGGGCAGGAGCATCTATATCCTTGTGGTAGATCAATGCATGTTCCGCCGTTATAACAAGGTTGACTTTCACATTCATCAATATCGATTTCACATCGACGTCCGGAGAAACCAGCTGGACAATAGCATTGCACACCGTGTCCTTTGGGAACACACAAACCACCGTGTTGACAGGCACTATTCGAACACTCAACTGGAATACATTCTTCTAAGCCAGAGGCGCCGGTTCCCACAGTTTTCATATTTGTTGGACATTCCATACACAGCGTTTGTCCAATCAAATTTTGATAGAAATTCCTTGGACATTGAGAGCATGGCGCCAGTCCAGTTGGTGAGTAAGTTCCCGGGGCACATTTAGCTCTACACTTGTCTCTACCAGATGCAGCTGGTTGGTATGTGTAAGTATTAACTGGACATGCTTGGCAATCCTTAAAACCTCCCAAAGGTGGCTCGCTCGTATAGCTGTTTCTAGGACATTCTAGACAAGGAACTAAGCCTGTAGGAGAATATGTACCATAACCACATACGGGTACGCAGTCTGATAAATCTTTGGAGCCCTCTTCTCGAGTAAATGTTCCTTGTGGACATTTAAGACATGAGCCTTGTCGTGCTTGATTTTGGAAATAACCTCTTGGACACATGGTACAGCTCTTTTGTTTTTCACCAGCGAATGTACCAGCAGGACAGTGCACTAGAATATAAATATTTTGTTGATTAATATCATTTTTTGTATGATTTCTTTTGTTTTATTACAGTAAAACAAGTAAAGGCTTTTGATAAAATACTTACAGCAACGCGGAACATCTGTTGTATCCATATTAAGAACTTCTCCGACGCTACAAGTAAAACCTCGTGATATAGAACTTCTTATAGCTCGTAGCGGTGGACACTGATTGCCGATGGAAGAAACATTCAATACGGGTTCAATAAGAGCGCTAGCATATGGCACAGACAGGTCAAATATAAGGTTTAAGGTTGATCCACAAAGGTCGTATAACTGTGTTTGCCTTATAGCGGGAATAATGGCCAAAACAAAGTCCATTTTCACAACATTTTCATCTAAAAGCGCTGGCATTGCTTTAATGAAAGTGACATTGATGTTAACGTTCACTGCAGAGCATCGTTGGGATAACCTTTCATTAAGAATGTTATCGTACTGAGCTAGTAGGTCTTTGTATTGGGGTAAGCAAGCATTTGATACTGCACCAAGTGCACGATATTGAACACTAGCTACAACGTGATAGGCAGCTTGTTGAGTGTCTGGAAAATAAATAATTATAAATTTAAACATTGTTCACCTGAAGTTGCATAATAATATATAATATGCTATAGTATACATTTTAGTAATAAAATTATGCATATTTTTATATAAGTACTTTATAATTTATAAACTTACTTTCAGATACACAATCAGGAACAACAGCAGTAGGAGTCCATTGCCGTTTAGTTTCACAAACGAAAGTTTTCACTGGTTCACCATCAGTAAATCTGAAGCCGGGGCTACATGTGGCAATACATTGTATTCCTCTATCTCCAGGAAGACAGTTCAAAGCACCATTTGCGGGTGGCATTAGCTCCCAATCAACGCAAGGTGTAGCTTGGACAGAAACCTATACAAAAAAAAAATTAACGTTGTGAGTATTATTTTTAAAGTATAACATTTTTAATTTATTTCAAAATTTAATTTTAATTTTATAAGTCGTCTAGTCTTAAGAAAATAAACAAGCATTTGTGATCAAGAAATATTCTTACTTGGAAGTAACATTGAGCTTTGTTTCCATATTTATCCGTAGCAATTACGGTAACATTTTCATAACCACGAATAGGTATAACAGCTCGTTCAGGAATGAACTTTAGGAAAACTTCTCCTGATGCGTCAGTTGCATTTATTCTTCGCCTGGTTTCATTGAAATTCACGGCATAACTGTCTTGTTTGTCGACTAATTCTATTACATAACTTTGTGGACAACTTAGTTTAGGTGGTGTATAATCAGGGACAGTTATATTAACTTCACAGATAGCAACATTGCCGTCAAAATCAAAAGCTACGTATCTCACAACCATATTGTGGAAAACTTGAATAGGCGTTTTGAAGTGTTGTGGAGTTACTTCTAATCTAGCAATAGCACCCGAATTATCGGTTGCAGTGGGTTCAGTAAAGTTAACAGGAAGCAGTCCTCCATTTACGTCCGTCTGAACAACGATAGGATGTTGAGGGCAATTTTGGAAAACAGGTGGTTCATTGTCTGAAAGAAAAATTTATAAATATTTCAATTTCAAATGACGTATTATATTTATGGCAAAATCTCTACAGTGATTCATTTTTTTGTAATACAAAAAGTAAATTATTATTAGTTAAGCCACTTACCAACGCAGGGAGAATATCCATAGTCGTATCCTAATAAAGGATCTACCGAGGGTTCTTCGCATCCCATTAACTCAAATTTCAAGCAAGCGTTGTCCATAAAGCTAACTATACCTAATATAACAAAACGAGCTTGTACGTATTTCGGTAAAGTTATCATGGCTAGTTCACCGTAGTTGCCTGGATCCCTCATTGTTAAGTTAAAGTTAGGGAAGTATACAACATAATTCTCGTTTTCAGCTTGTTTGTAAAAGAATCTAATTTCAGTTGGTCTACCGACAATGTCCGAGGTGACAACACCTTTTACTAATATCGCCTTTACTCTATATACTTTTCCGAGATCAACACTCACATAAGTGAATGCTTCCTGTTTACCACACCAACCGGTGACTGAATTTAGTCGTATATTTTTAGCTTCATAGTTAGGTCGCTCGGAAGTGGCATTAATTGCAGAATCAGGAATTCTACCGGATGCCAAGCCAAGAGGTTTAATCACTTTACATTCCGGTTCTCGTATACAAGTTATAGGCCTTGGATTAATTAAAATGTAGCCAGGTCTTGAACAACCAAAGAGGACTTCTGAGCTTTGTTCATAGCTTTTTGCGATTTGGTATCCATCCGCAGGCCTACCCGGGTCTTCGCAAACAGGTCCTTCGCATCTCAAGTCTCCAAAGTCCCAGACTCCATTAGCTTGACATCTTACGACGTTATCATGTTTACTGGTTTGACCAGCGAGCTTGAAGGTATTTTGACAACCAAAGAAAAATGAACTTTGGTATCTTGTGTCTAAGTATTGACCATATTCAGCACCTGGCGTAGGCATTGGGACACCGCAGTCTTTACGTGGACATTGAGGTTGTGCTCCTGATAACCAATAATCGGGTAATCCCTGAAAGTAGATACAATTGATTATACTTTATCCCGATAAATAAATATCTAAGTAGGTATCAGATGAGAATTAATAAAAATAATTACCGGTTTGGGATCATATACACATTGCCTAAAGGAAGACGACACTGTATTTCTTAATTGACGGCCAGGAGATGCGCACGTTATAGTGACATTATCCCTGTATGGGACCAATACACTTTCTGGATCGTTTCTGATAATTTTTAGACCATCGTTCTTATCATCTGACAATGTAACGCAACGAGCATCTAAAAGATAAAAAGATTATAACATAAGAATATATTACTAACAGAAATAATTAAAAAATGCTGTAAGAACACAGTGAGTTAATACATACATTGACACTCGGGTGCTGTTCCATTCCATGTACCGCTAGAAGTACAAAGAAGTGAAGAAAATCCAGACATAACGTATCCAAAGTCGCATTGGAATTCAACTATATCACCGAAATGATATGAGCTTTTTGTTGCTAATAATAAACCATTTTCAGGTGGAGCCAGCGATGGACACATGACGGGCACACATGTTTTATTTCTTTGGTAAGTGTCACCATCTCTTTCACCAGTTTCTGATTTTTCGATCGCAAATCCAGCCGTTCCGTTTGAAGAATAAAGTTCATAACCGATGTTGCAAGCGCATGAATAATTTCCGGGACTGAAAAAAATATACAAATTGAACATATTTTGCATAGAACTGACAGACGACATCAATCTATTGTTTAAAGTAAAATATTTATACTAAATTAATATTTTTTTATATTTCAAATATACTCACGTATTCAAACATTTTTGGTCACATCCACCATTATTTTCATTACATTCGTTAATATCTAAGCAGTCAAGTCTGGCACAACCCATAACTTCTAGTTTGAGACAAGGAGCACCAACATAATCCTGAATTTTGAATTTGACGTATTGTGCTTCAATCGGGACTGGTAAATTTAATACTGATAAGGTCGGTTCTAAGATTCTGAATTCAACTGCTGTACCATCGGGATTTGTATAATCTTTGAAGACGTCAGTTAAACTATTACTATACTGAATTCTTATGGCAGATGTAAATGCAATGTTAGCATCAGCTCTCATAACGCTCATTGTACGGAATCCTCTGACAATAGTAGGTGCACGTAAATCAATAAGAACCCAATTTGCACCAGCTTCGAGATTGTTACCACACCATCCACCTCCATTGTTAAGTCGAATCATCTTTAAAGCAAAAATAAATACATTAGAAATGTTATATTATTAGCAAAATTCAAATAGGTGGAAATAAAATATGATATTTTCAAACGAAATAAATAATATACTAACTCCTTTATAATATCCTGGTTCCGGAGTAGAAGTGGTAATGGACTCGTCAGGTATTGCGCCATTAATGAGACCTAGATCACCAACTGGTCTACAATCTAAGCTTGGAGTGAATCCTGCTTTGCATGGACAGTAGAAACCACCAAGGGTATTTTTACATTCAGTTGAAACGGAATCACACTGGCTGCTGAGACATTCATTAATGTCTTCACAAGTTGGTACTGCATCGAATTGTTGATTAGCTCCACATCGCAAAATGCTCGGTCCGTTGAGTTTATATCCTGAAATTATTTAATAGCATGTTAATTTTATATTATATATTTTTTATTGTATTATGTGATAATTATTTATCGTAATTGTTTACCTTTATAACATTGTACACGAGCTTCATCACCAAACATATAAACTCTACTTTGATCTACAAAGAAACCGTTTGGAATTTCTGGAAATTTGGGGCATAAAGCTTTTGAACAGGTAGGTACGTCCCCAGACCACGTTCCGTTACTCATACAAAGAAGTACTGGTTGTCCAGAACGAACATAGCCAGGTTCACATTCATATCGAACAATAGTTCCATAGCTTCGACCACCGCCATTCAAAATGGTTACATTTGCATGAGGTACATCTGGGAGAGCGGAGCATTGAGATGCTGAAAAGAGAAAAACATGTATTAATCTATACCTAATATAAAAATGAATCCCAAAATGTGTTTGTTGGTAAGCGCATAACTTGAGAACGGCTGAACCGATTTCGATAATTCTTTTTTTATTATATTCCTTTAAGTACGAGGATGATTCTTATGTAGAGAAAACGTAAATATATACCACGGGCGAAGCCGGGGCGGACCGCTAGTAATACATATAACTATATAAAATTTAATTGATATAATCATTTTATGGGACGCTCAACGTATAGAGTTACCTAAACAAGTTGGGGTCCTTTCCCATCGACCATCCGATAAGCAAGAAATTCGTTCAATGGGTTGTCCAGTAGGGAATGCAAATCCTGCATAACACTGATATGTTGCAACTCCTTTGTATGTAACGTTTGTTGAACCAATTGAAAAGCCATTGTCTATCTGAGGTACAGGACCGCAGTACACCTCTGAAAATTGCAAATATTATATTATTACACTGAAAATATTTCTATAATTTATTAGTTTTTGTAAAGATTTGTTTAGATTATCTTACCTTGACAGCTTGGTATGTATGTGACAGACCAATTTCCTCCATCTAAACATTTAGTGGTAATTCGTGATTTTCCCGTAGCGAATTCCTGTCCAATTGGGCACGAGAAGGTTATTGTAGTTCCAAAAGCTGTGTCTCTGTTGGATGCAAGAGCTCCGATACCAGATTTAAGTGGTGGACAATCTGGAAAAAATATTTGTTGCATTATCGGAGGTCCAAAATAAATACTAAGTATATTTTTTAAGAACAATTAAATTAAAAGATTGAAGTATTTTAATCAATACTTAAATGTTTATAAATAGAACTATATATTTACCTGCTGAAAATGTTGCTTTCCATCCAATGCTATTGTGTAAGGCGTCAGACATAAATCGTATTAACATTTCTCCACTTGAGGCAGTTAAAGTTATCCGTGGTTTGACCGTAAATCCGTTGTCAGAATGCAACCTAAGGCCGTTTGTACTTGAACCGTCAAATACTTGAACAACATCAGATGGATGGATGTTAAAATCATTAAACTTTAATGAAAGGGGGCCGCCATTCGGATTTTTGACCCTGTATAAACATTCTTGATTATTGGGGTAATTGCTCAGACCAAAGGCGGGCGAAGTAAATGTACCATTTGCGGCAATTATGGTAGCCCTACAACCTTGTGAATATCTCATATTAAATCCTTTCTTGGAGTCTCCAAGGCTTGTGCGGAAATACATGTATAGATGGTTTGTTGTTGATATGACAACCTTTTGGTTATCTTCACCCGGACCAGTTAACCGTGCAAGTACAGGGCTGGACGGTAAATTACCGTCTTTAATAACGATGTAGTCTCTATTCATTTCTAAGTCTAAATCTTCAATTTCTAAAGAAACAATCCGTCCGGGTTGGGCTTCAATTATGTACATGCACTCTAATCCGCCGGGGTAATTATTTGGATATCCAGGTGAAGTTAATACTTGACCTTGAGGTGTCGCTCTCAAAATTCCACCGCAATTTGATGATTCAGTTTTCCATGAAGCTCTAAAGCCTTTTCTTTCCACTGAACCATCAGAACTAAATTTAATTATCATGAAGTTCGAAGCTGACACGTAAATTTTAGTCGATAAATCTTGTTTTCCTGAAAGAGTCGCTAGGTTAACAGATTTGTCTTCGGTGCGGCCACCTACTAAGATTTGAACAGTATCGAAAGACTTTTCAGTTTCAAAATCTTGGAACTGTAAAACGATGTTTTGTCCTTGAGGTCCCTCGAGTGTCCATTTGCATTCACTAAAAGGCGGATATTTGTGAGGGTAGTTAGGACTTTCGACAACGTCTCCACTGCTTGCCATATAGAAGTGACATTCCGAGGCACAATCCATTTCATCAGAAGCATCTCCACAATCATCTTGCTTATCACATTTGAAGGCAGCGTTAATGCACTTTCCATTTGAACAGTGGAACGTTCCTGAAATTTTATGAAAATATTGAGAGAATAGTAATGTTATGTATAGCCTATACAGAAAGTATAATGAAATGGATTAACAACGATTTAACAACTATGATAATATAGAGTTAATATAGTTACCTTCAGGACAAGCGTTTGCCCTACACATAAAAGGCAGAAGTGTTTCGCAAGTCGTCAGCTCCCATGATTGTCTTTCGGAAGTAACATGAACGTCCACGCATTCTCCGTCTTTAGGATTAGGTTGCCTCAAATCCCAGAACCCAGCGTACTGTGATACTAAGCCACCAGCTGCCGATTCGAGCGTGTTTGTCCTAAGGTCATCGACGGTAGCTAGACCGAGCCAGTAATGGTTATTGCTTGGACTAGATGGGACCAAACTGGCGGTCATGTTATTTTCGTTGTAAGTGTCAATGACCATTAGTTCACTGCCATATCTGGAAGGACAAATCATCAACGATTACTTTTTAATACAGTTTAATATTTTATAGAGATTCTTATAAAAATGGTTTAATATGTTGATAATTATTTTAAAAGCATTCATAAAATTCAATTTACCTTCGACATAATTCAGCTGCTTTTTCCCAGGAATGCCTTATGTTGAAGAATTTGTAACAGTGTAGACCTTTTAAGTCCCAGCCTGAAAAGATAGAAAAGATTTAATATTATTAATGTTTCTGACTTAACTGATGTGTAATTTAAAATTTTCTATCACGAAAATATTTGCATAAAACATTAGAACAGTAGTCGGAGAAGTTAAACGTGCGATGACTATTAGGTGAAAGGAAATGTACGTGTTATGTATTTTACATGTTTGCTGAGTAAATTGTGTATATACTTCAGAAGACTTTCTCTAAGGGCTCGAAACTCTCTTATTGTGAAATTTACAACAATTAGAACCTTGAATAATAATACCATCTGGTTTATTTACGTAGGGAGTTGGAGTGTCGTGTAAACGCATCCACATTACGAATATATTGTTCAAAATTTATTAAAAATAAGTTGTATGTTTGTGTTCTTTTATCTCAATACAATAAACCCTGCATCATAGTGTACCTACACTTTCCTACTTTATAGTCTGCCTTTTTGAATTGGTATTGCAATTTTTCAATCAATACTAAGATATACTATCTGGTCAACACACGTTGATTCGTATCAACTAGTTCATACTGCAGCAGAAGATACCAGATGATGGTAGACTATGAGATGTTTGAGTACGTTACGAACTTACAAAGTACTTCCGTGCTGACGATAAAAAACAAATAATGACAAATAGAGCGTGTGAGCTGGCCGATGAATGTGAAGACTGCGATGGATTCACGCTTCACTGCAACGCGCAACACGATGCAATGTTTGACCCACTTCTGTTATGTTAGCACGAAATAAAAGTACGTACGAATGCGGCTAAATACTTTTATTACCTGTATGAATCCAGACAACCGCTCAATCAATATCATGTTAACCATGTAAACTGGAGATTCATTATTTTATTACTATTAAGTTACCTATTAGTTCAATACGTAAAAAGTTTTATTTTCACTACATGAAACATAACTTCAGGTACTTATTTGGAATTTATAACTATTTTATATATTCAGGTATCAGATACTATTCTTCACTCTAAATAAAATCATGTTAATAATTCCCTAAATAAGGTTAGTGGTAACTGGTAACTTATATGATGCGATGAGTTGCATTCATGCATTCCGTTCCCATGTTGGTCATGGGTGACATAAATATTGCATATGCACGACTGGGTTTCAAGTATCATCGATACGCTATAGCACGGGAAATGTCCTATAACAGTCTCTTTGAGGCCTAGTTGCCACAAAGAGCGCCAAGATCAAATTAGCAAAATGCTCTACATAGCCGAGTGCATTGCATTTGTGTAAAATCACGTTGTTTAAGTGCAAGAACAGTTTTTGTAGGTATGAAACATGGAAGTATTTCGCATTTAATTTGTGATTTTTTTACCTAAGTAAAATGTTACTAACTGAAAAAACCCCTAGAACTATAATTAAATAACAATTTAAAACAATGAGTGAATAAATATTGAAAGTGTTTAATAATTTGATTAACAGGCCCGATTGTTAAAATGAGTCATAAATATGTAAATAAGTTCTTATGATATTAGCCTCAGCCTATGATACGTTAGCCTTTCACTCTATGTGAATAAACTTCAAGGCTAGTTCTCGATGTCAGTCTATCGAACATAATAGGCTAATGCAATGCGTTGGGTATAAAAAGTTCAAATTATTTTGAACTATGATATAAGAACTGTACTTTGATTAATATAAGTATTTCGTAACTTTCCAAAGCTAATAAATCATTGGCGTTTTCAACGATAAACTTTTAGTTCACACGAATGTATAACAAGCATTTTAATTACTTGCTGAATTTATTATTTATCGTTTTTATTATCATAAAACATTGTTAAAATCCGATGTGAATTTTTTTGATGAAACACGTGAAACTTCCCTCGTTTAATTAGTTATGCTTATAAATATTGTAAACAAGAAATTGCAAAATAAATAACAATATACAAAGGTAATTTAATAATCGAAGGTATTGCGTATTATCTAAATAAATCGCTATTATCAAACAAAGAACTTAATACAGTCGCAGTAAGTTGTTACGGTAGTTTATATTATCTTGTCACAGTAAATAAATGAAATGGTTGAATTTATACTGCCATTGTAACCTTGTGACGATGTTTTACAAAGCTACTGACCCAGATCGTGATGCTCCGAATATTACACTCGTGCTAAGTTATAAGTGAACCTACTTAATAAGTTAATCCCCATAAGCGCAGACTTTATGATTAACAAAGTTTTAATAGCTAACATTAGTCTATAAAAGTTATTAAATTTTTTGCCAGCAATTTCTCTACAATTGCAGTAAGGATAAAGTTCCCTAATTGGACATAGAGCAGAGCTATTTTTCTGTTTGATCTTTCTTTATAATGGCTGAGTAAGTATTTGGGTTTCTTTTATAGTTAGCTCCTATCTATTCTTTTGGTAAAAGAGCCGGTAGTTCTTAGTTAAGAGATGAATTGAGCACCAATTTAAGAAGGTTATTAATATAACCTTTCAAAACGAGTTCTCAATTGAGCTATTATAGGTACTCTAAACGAGTAGTATGTACAATTCTCACTTAATTGAGTGCATTTACTACAGTCTTTTAATAAAAAGCGCTTGCGTATTTAGCTATCAGGTATTTGCAGCCATATATAAAATGTTTATAAGCGTTATTGAGGGTATATTGCTGTTCTCTGTGGCAGTATGCCCTCATAACTTCTTCGGTGAAAGCGTTAGAATTCCTAGCCTCTTGACCAACAATAGCGGTTATGTTAGCGCTATTTATCCGTTTTATTAATATTTATCTTAGTACAATAATCTAGAATGTAAGATGATCTTATACGAAACGAACATTGTAGAAAAACGTTGGTGGTCAGGACCGTGGTATTGCTTTTAATAAAGAAGGACGTTAGCAACTGATTTCTTTCAATGTTAATTGTTACTGATCCACCCTTATCAGGATAAGAATAATCCACGTGTTAAACAACATGTTTTTCATTGTAAAGTAGAAAACATAAATAATACATAAATCGATATTGGAATATGAAAGTCATACAATATTGGCAACATAATTGGATACTAATATCTTAATTATTATATCTGGAAACGAAGACAAGCATTTCCTTTAGAAGTCAATTAATTTTTTATAATTCAAACGTTAATAATTGCTGAGGAGAATACTAATAAAAATACAGAATCATTGCTAATATTTTCACGTAAACCGACAGTTGGGCGCAGCGGATTCGTGATAAGAGATTTTAATTGCGTTATTATGTTGTAACAAGCCTTTCTGCCCGCAAAAATATATACAGACCCGTTGAACCTTTCCTTGGGGATGCTTAAATATCAAGGAATCCAATGTTACTAGGGAAAGGAGAATTAAATTCGTCTCAATAATACTCAAACAAAATTATCGATAAACAAATTTATAAGTTAATATTAAACTCAACATTTATTTAAATAGCTTGATTATGCACTTTTCTAATAAATTGCCTTTTTTGGATTTAGTCATTTATGATACTTCGTATACAGCAATACAAAAATGACCTATTGAGAATATTGAGATCATATATAGAATATTTACTTCCCCACAATGACGAATATATATAATGTATTTGATTAACTAATTGAAATCTGAGCCTCTTATAAGAGCCTAACTGCTGTATCTCAGTTAATAATGCACTGATACGCACTTCCTCTATTAATGCATACAGTATGCAATTCTAGGGTTATTGTCTGGTATATATATGAATGATTGAATTAGTCCATCCTATTCTAATTGGAAGTAATTTACCCACATTGCATCATATGTGAATTAATTGCATGCGAGAACATTGGTATAGATTAAGCCGCTCGTTATTAGGGAGGTATAGCAACCCCCTGTGTTAATCGACGACGAGGTATAATTTGTCCTCAGTTTATATAAACTTTACCTAGAAATACAGGAGGTATCATATTTTGGCAGTACATTCATACGGAGGGTCGTTGTTTTAGGTACAGCATATTAATAGAACATTACCACGCCTAGATCGATGAACTAATCATCCCTAGATTAATATTATACCCGTTTCTGCAGGCTACACATTGATATTATTAAAAGTACTTTTGTGGGTAGCATATAGATGACATTTTGATGGTGACGATGTGTATTACATAATTACTTTTGTACGGCGACTTTTTTGTTTTAAATAATAAAAACTGCTTTTCAGTATACCTTACTAATTTACGTTCAGGATTAACTTAAACTCAAACAAGCAGCAATTTTCGATAATAGTTGAAATCCAGTGCCTTGTTATTTGGGCTTTGATCTTAGATCTGTATATGTGTGCACTGCACCCAACGCGCACCGTAACGTAGGCAGGTAACCCATTAGCTGTCTATTCATCTCGGGAGTATGAGGACACCTGAAGCGTACGCCAATCTCTCTAGGTGGCTAGGAAAGCACTGTAGCGTGTGCTGAGAGGCAATCTCCGCAGATTAATTATGTGGTTAATGAAGATTACGAAGACCGGTGAACCATTTAATTTGCTTACTCATTGGCTGTCAATATGAGAACACAACGTACGACATATTATTATGATATACATTTATGTATTGAATAACACATGACAACACAATTATCTATTAACACGCAATTTAGAACAAGTTTAACCATTGCGATAATATTATAAGCTTATTGCATTTGTAAAATTATTTCAATTTCATTTTAATTACGAACGATATAATTACCTACCTATGTTTTATGTCGTGTATTTATAAAAGTAGATTAGAGGACACTGTGTTATCACATCATATGAATACAGGTACCTTTGTTTAAGAGAGCTTTTAGTGTGTTGGAACTTGTGTAACTCTAATTAATTTATTAAGCACATTAGCTCGTAAGCTGTGTTAAGCTGTGAATGAGCTAGTCGTATCTCGCTATATTGTCAACTAGAAGAACAAATGCTTGTTTATATCTTTCGTGAATGAAAACTCGTTACTGCTAATGCATTTTGCTATAATGTTTGTGTTAGGTGCGAATATGTATGTTTGTGTAATTTAAAAGTTTCAGGTTGCACGCTTTGTAATTAATTTAATTGCTCTTTATCCACATTTATATAGTAGTTAATTTGGGCACAATTTATGGAACTCTAATTTCAAAAGTGATATTGTAGCTGGATAAAATGTGTGTAAAAACTATCTACTAAAGTTGTGTTGGTAAATATCTAATACTAGATATGTATATAAAATGCAACTTACCATTTGGACACGTGAAGAGGTTTCCCTGTAAAAACAAAAATAACACAATAATTAGAATTGTAAATACATAAACCCTTACTGTTTGATCTGAGAATCATGTTTAAACGAAGAAAATATTAATGATTCTAACTTTTACAACAGATAGCGCACGTGAAACTCGTAAATAATACTAAAGTGGGTATATTATGCTCTATCGAAAATATATACTTCAGTTTCGGGGGTAGATATCTGCGAAACGGGGTAACGTTGACACATTTACAATGATAAATACGTTGATGATACGATCGTTGTGGGTCGTTTCGATCCGTAACAAAGCAATAAATCTGCCCAGAAGTCCCTTTTACAGTTTTCCATTCGACAATTGGTGGGTGAAGTAAGATGGAATGTAACGGTTTGCTAAATAAGCGAAAGTGAGATCGAGGACAATCGGCGTTCGTGACTGTTGGACTTGGACACATTCAAATCGGACTTTATGATATAAGATAAATTACTGTTGGGCTTGAGATAAGAGACAATATGTAAACATATCGTGATATTAGTACTTCGATCGATCACAATGAAAATATAATACATAAGCTTTTTTAATGTTGTTCATCATAAATATATTTTACAATTAGGTTTTATGGAATTGTTTATTTACTTTTCATTTCATCATTCATCAGAGTAGTTGAGCGAAATATGTATAAGCTAATCGCAATGTAGAATTAGAATATTGTTTATTTATTGTTTTTGGTAGATAGGTAAAACTCGATTGAGTAAATAGTTTGAAATGTTTTGCGATTGTAAATATCGATGTATGTTATTGCTTTCACTAATTCAAAAAGGCAAACAAGTTTAATAATAATCTATATTCTTGTATGTGTTTTTGGTAATATGCGTTTCTTCTCTAGTGCACTTCTATAAATTTTATCTAGTGATAATGTCAATTAATACCTATACGATTTTATGTGCTTTATTGACGATGAGTTTAGCTTCACGCAAATAATAGACAAGCTCATATGAAAATTTTCAATCTCAAAAGCTTTGCATGTTAAAACTGTTTAATTTTATCAAATGTAACATGCTGCAAGTTATTAATTCTACATATTTTTGGGAAAACGTGAGACTGACGGTTCATTACCGACTGGTCTTTTACGTTGTACTTTTCATGAAATCCGTGCAAATGCAGCATTAACAAGTACATATTTTAATTCGTGAAATGTGTTAACAAAGTTTTTGTTTTATTCATTAATTAATCTTACTATACGGAATTTCCTGTAGAGGATTTTTTCCCGAACACATTTCATGTTTGCAATTGCAAAATTTAAGCCTATATTGTTTTGAAGGTGTACTTATAAATAACATCACTGATAACATTGTTTGTTAACAAAAGAAGTTATTTTGATCGAATTGTATTGAACAAAGAAGAGGAGAAGCGTGACATGAAGCTGTAGGTAATAATAAATTCTTCATTCATGATCGTCTTTTGATTACATTGGTTAAATACAATGTGCCTACCTACACCTATTGCGTATGGAAAACAAATTTTAATTGCGTAAATCCATGTCATAGTTAATAAATTTGTACCTTTTCGATGTTACCTAGGTATACAAATAGAAAATTTATTATTAAATTCATACAAATGAAATATTAATGTTTTATATTTAATTACCGTAGTCAACTAACTAATCATTTAACAACAATGATTATTATGATTGTTTCCAATTTCAAGGATTAAGCTCGGGATGTGTAAAATTAGCTTATTTTCGATTCAATGTTAAATGATGAAAACTATATACCTACCTTATATTATATGGCCGCAATTAAATTGTATTACAAAGCTTTGTTGCTAAGAGAATTAACTTTCCTAGATTAAGTTTTCTCAGCAGTCTTTTAAGAAGTTAACGGATAATAAAATTCTCCTAAAATAGCCAAGCCTTGTCTAGCGTGGCCGTTAATCTCATATAAAAAGTAACATTCGATAGCCTTCTCTTGAACTTAAGACTAAAGCTTACCTCTGAGTTTGCTTGTGTCGCGTAGAGTGTCAGGAGCGCGACGACACACAGTGCCGTCCGACACCTTATCAACATCGTAAATCTGGAAGGTAAACACACCTTGAGTTAGTTCTAAGAGAAAACCTCATACTGCTCTACTTAAAGGCAAAGAAATAGTCATTAAGACTTTGTACTGTACTGCATTACGAGAAATTATGGTCAGAGAAAGTATTATTTATGTGGAAAGAACTACTTCCACCTACTGTAATTTTAACGTACTTCAAAGAGCATAAATTACATATACATAGATAATATAATAAATTATCATAATTGACAGCTTTAAAATTGTTACGATGTATATTAATGTGTATGAATAAACAGGTATGAGTAAGTTTATAGACCAATTATATATTTAGGCTCATTAAAATATTCAATTTCTTATAACTTCCCGTGATATGCGTAAATAAGATTCGTTGTATTTACCTATCAGTACAAATCTATAGTTATTTTATATACATAATATATTATTTGAATTGTGGTTGATAATGTATTTAATTCAACATAATATACACCTGCAAAAACTACGTACAAATATCGAATGCTCATGTATTTTGAACGTTGTAATTAATGCGGTTAATTCGTTTTCATTTCGAGCTGATTGTTTATGATCAGACCTAGTGTACACAGTTTGTATTCCACTTGTGATTGACGATTGGTAATTATTAATAAAATTTAATGCTCTGCTGTGTATTCAGTACTTAAATTAATAAATTTTATTAATTGATACGTCTTTCATACATTGGATTTTGGAGATATTTATCGATTTTCATGGAAATATCTTTTAAACTGATTAAAAGTAATCCATCACAATATTATAACAATAACGTTGATCTCAAAGCTTCAAAATGATAACGGTATCCGAACAAGCGGATCCAAATTAATAATTCCTTGTATTGTGTCTTGATACACGCAATAATGTAAGTAAGAGCCTTCAAGAGCTCGTCGAAATTTATTAAGGATAAGGTAAGAAGTGGAATGAATCCATTTAATCTATGTAACAGACGATTAATCGGTTCCCTGCTACGTTAATTTTGGAGTGTTTTCGTTTTGGTAGGGAATAATTTTGTTTCGTGGTCACGTACGGTCGTAATAGACGTTTAGAGACGGTGAATTCATTTAGTGGGTTGCTACAATGGGGACGAGGGCGGTAGGCAAATGAAATATTGCGCTAGCTCTATCGTGACAAAACGCTGTAAAGTTCATTGATACAAAATATTCTGATATTGAATAAGTTACGCAACCGTCGTCGAGAGAACTTTCCTTTTTGTACAACATTTGCTATAAGACTGAGGATTCGTGAACAGAAGTGTCTTTCTTTAAGTAAAATATACAAGATCTCTTATCCCACTTTATTTCTTATTTCGACGCCCCCCGCGAATAATCCGGTAATCGTAAAAGTGAAAATGTTCAGGAAAAATAAAAAACCATTTTTCCTTATTAACTCCATTAAACAACAAGTATCAGAGACTTTTAATATCGCATATGGAAGCTAATTTTTTCAGCTATCTGGTTATTTCAACAAAATTTAAATAGTCCCAAGGGCTTCGTTATAATTTAGCTGGATGCATTTTACTATACTAGTGTAGGTCAAGCTCTGATCAGTAATGTCACTTACGATATTGTTCGTGTAAATTTATATTTTCGACGGCAACAGTAATATCTTGTTGCGCTAATATTCGTGTTATTTGTTTTGTATACTGAACATTTGTAATAATCTATTATTTGGTTATTCGATTGTATAACAGTAACGTACATTTTATTGTTATAACTATTACTGTTTATTCGAATAGTTTGCTTAAGTATTATTTGATGATTATTATAGTATATTTTAGGAAATACAGGATATTTTAGTAAATGAAACAACTTTGATTTGTTTATCAAGCCACGATAGTTATTATTATCATAAAAAATATAAGACACGACTTTTACACAATATGATTACACCTAATTAAACTATTTAACTATATATAAAATTATAGACTATGGTCCTAATTACATTTAAAAATTTAATCAGAATCCTCATCGTGATCTGATTCAGTATCACAAAGGCTTAAGTTCCTATAAAATGGTTGATAATGGTGGGGAATTGCTTGGGAGTTACACAGGCTTTGGAGATCGTTATACAAAGCTTTTTTAACAGGGAGGGGCTTGACGTATGCTGGCTTTAATTCAATACTTTCAATGTTTTTGGACACCTGTTTCTGCCGACGCTGCCTACTTCTGCCTGCATCGTAATCCAATTCAATATAATCCTGATCAAAATCATATTTGAAAAGAAAACAGTTAGGTTTACTGTATGACACACTAACTTCCATCACATCGGACCATCGTACTTTTTCTCCTGTCTTATCTTGAAGCCATCTTTTGGGTTCAACAAGTTCTTTTATGTTGAGGATTTCAGATTGTTGCATTTCTTTTAGGATATATTTGTTTCCGGAGACTTTAGCGTTCATGATGATACTATATACTTGGTCCGGTGTGTATAAAACTTTGTTTTTCAGAGCTCTTTCAATACATGCGTGCATGGAGTCGCCTTCATTTTGGCTATGCCCACCAACAAAAAACCGATGGGTAATGTCAATTTTAAGAGTCATTGCAATGTAAAGATACAATGCAAAAATGTATCTGTTTTTATTCTGGCCATAACAACCATCAGAGTAAAATATAATTTTGCGAATACCTTTTTCGTGTACGGTCTTGACAAATTGAAACAAGCAACTCCCTATTTCGATGCACCCTTTTTTCCCGATTTGAGCTTGCCAAACGTAACAGAACCCTAGTTTGTTAAGAGCGTCAAAAACTGTAAAATTATAAATCGGGTATTTACGTTTGTAGTGGAAAATGGACACTTCAGACTGTGGTACATTCAAAACTTTTTCTAAATCAAAGATGGCCACAATGGTGTCATCTTTATTTAGTGTTTCTTTTTCTTTTTTTTTAATTTCACGAACTCTTTCTTTCATACTCAGATGTTTCCTGTAATTTTCTTCTAAAGACTCCTTTTCAACGGAGTCAGCTTGCTGATATTGTGCACATAAAGTACACTGATCCTTTTTAGGCTTAAAAAAGGAATAGTTGTAGTTGGTATTAAACACTCTTTCATACTGTCGTTTTGAAGCCTCAACAATATCTGGATAGTTCTGATTTGCAAACCATGCCTTGTAAAGTCGGTACATTTTTGAAATATTAAGAGATTCAGACAAATATTCTCGTTTAGACTCTTTTCTAGTGTAATGCGATTCTACTTTAGGAAATAAATCAATATGTTTTCTGATACTGTCTTCTGTATCTAGCTTCATTTGATGTGGTCTATTCTGATGCCTGCCTCGTTTATCAATTAAACTTTCATCTCTTTTAATTTTTTCTAATGCCGTGTAAATTATTTGCTCCGTAATGGAAAGAGTGTTTAAAAAAAATACCTTGCATACTTGGATTTCTTCATCTTTGAGGGGAAAATAATATTTTAATGTTTGAGATCGGTTATTTTTTCTATTAACGGTTACCCTTTTAACATCATTGGATTTAACATGTCGTGTAATGTATTGCCATTGAAATTCTCGATTGGCAAGTTTATAAAAATTAGTATGTAGGGCTAACCTTTCTTCTGTATTGAATTTTAAACCACAATACTTTTTACAGGCACAATTACTTAAAATATTCTTTTTCTCATGATGTTTTTTATTACGAGCACCTTCATATGCTTGGCCTGAATTTTTAAGTTTCTTGTTCTTATTATCTCTCCATTCACTTGGGTCTCCTTTACGTTTTCTACTTAGCTTTTTTGGTTGGAGTTGATTTTGATTTTCGGATTCTGATACTTGGTTCGTTAGTTCGTTTATATCATTGACAGCAGGCACTTCTACAGGGATAGCTTGCATGGGTGTTCCAGGTTGTCCAAGTCTGTCAGGTTCCTCGTCAACAGAATTCAGACTTGGTTGATCAATTAAATCTAAAGGATCTAAGTTCATACTATTGCTAATGTCCTGTACTATCAAATTTTCTTCAGAATCCTTTATAACTATTCCTTCTATGTCTAATTTCTCTTGATCGGCTTCGCTAAGTGTTTGGTTTGTGGTCTTTGGATTTTGTGTGTTGTTTTTCTCTTCATAATAGCTTATAACACTTCGCAAATTTGTCTCTATTTCACAGTCATTTATTAAACTTTTTTCTGCATTAAGTTGTTCATTTTGCTCTTCATCTGATAGATAGTTTGAATTGGTGTTTATCTCTAAAGCTTTATCAACAGTAATGCAGTCAGTGTCGGGAGATTCCGGTTCAATTGTTATTTCAATTTCGTATTTCTGCAAAACATAGTTCGAGTTTTCATCGGAGTTTTCTGTGGTTTCTCGTTCTTTCTGCATTAATTCTGAGTTAGTTATATTACAATCAGAGCTGGTAGGTTTAGTTGGTGTTAGTGTTTTTTCTAGGTCGTCACTTGTTGACTGAAGGGTTATCTCAGCAAGGTTATGTATGGGAATTTTTCCGTGTTCATTAACTGGTGTATGTGTAATATCTAGAAGTTTGAATGGTGTTTTATCTTGCTTTTTCGGAGAATAAAAAAAGTTTGTTTTATAAATGACAGTAGGAGACGCCACGAAAGCAGTTTCACCCAGCATTAGAGATAAATTCGAAACCGTAGATGGCGATCGCGTGATATTGTTTTCAATAGAGAGCAAATTATCTATAACTAGCGAATCAC
Organism: Colias eurytheme; assembly: GCA_907164685.1. Lineage (NCBI taxonomy): Eukaryota > Metazoa > Arthropoda > Insecta > Lepidoptera > Pieridae > Colias > Colias eurytheme. Next base: position 19,791 of record CAJQZN010022680.1, read on the forward strand.
CTCCGAGACTAGAAGTATCATTTTCTTGCAAATGTGTGGTACTAGAGGAAATTTTAATAATATCCGTATCTTGCAAATCAGTAACACTAATGAGGCTCGAAGTACTTCGACTGTCAGGTAATTGACGCTCTGGACTTGGAATGTATTCAGAACAATCAGGAGAGAAATCCTCTGTGTCATTCTCGTCGTCAAAGTATTTAATATTTGATGGTTCTACAACAATAAGAAGCCGGGTTTTAAAATTAATCATAAAATATGTAAGCAGGTAATACTTAAAAGTTAAAACGACCAAATAGGTACTTTATGATGAAAACGACAAAGCAATTAATCGGGAACATACCTCTCAACTTGTACCTCTCAACTGGTTTAGCATCAGCAGTAGATGATTCTGAGCCTGATTGAATAGAATCTGAAATGGTTACAATTTAATTTGATTAAAGGTACACAAGGTATACTTTTCTTACTTCTTGAATAATTCAATGCATTTTCCCATGCCAGTAAATTATAATTGTAAATTATTATAATATTTTAACTACAATAATAAACTCGTTCAACCTATATATTATGCCATCCACTTAGGTTATGCTTTAATTTACATTAACATAACTAACAATTTCATAAACACGCATAGGTACCAGAAAAAAAAATATTAAGTAGGAAGGAAGTACCTATCTAATTACCCTTTTCTGTAATAACAGTACATAAACACACTCACCTTTTCTGCCGAGATCTGCTTGTTCCTTGACAAAGTTGAACAATAATTTTCTTCTGGATGTACTATATGTTTTTAAATGACGCGGCAACATAATTATTACAATATTGTCATATAATACACTTCACAAAGTATAGGTTAGTTCAAAATATGTATTTAAGACACAAATTGGGTTGACTTTAGAAACGTGCGGCACGAATTTCGGCGCGATTTTAATTTTTATCGATCGATAATGATGCCCCGAAACATACATTAGCGGCTTTTCGTGCGGAAACGTGTAATTACAGAGAAATCTTTTTTTAAATTTTTGAGATTATGTTCAAAATTGTTTGAGTTACATTGACAAAACTACAAGAATTGTGTTTGAAAGAGATAACAAATGTCTTAATGTACATATTAAAAACCATAGTTCATTCAAAAGCATGTTGCTGAGGGGACAACAATTCATACGGGTTATTGGCGAGCATATGATTGTTTGGGGCAATATGGGTATGTTCATAAAAAAGTTAATCACTCAGACCCAGACAACCCATTTGAGTCCCAGTGGCATGTTTTAAAAAGATTTTTTAAAAAAGATAACTATAACCACCCAGCAAACTTCGGTGATAATATTATAGAATATGTGGAGACGATGGGTGGAAATAAATAAAATGGATCCATTCATTGCCATTGTAAATTGTATCAAACATGTATACAAGATTTGAAAAATAATTATTTAAAAAAAATGTTTTTATTGTATGTAAGTATATTGCACACAAATTGTTAATCACAGAACCGAATCTGTCCACCCCGATTCCACGTGGTACTTGTCTGTCATACACTAGAGTGTATTTAAAAAGTCGGAGGCGCGGAGGAGCGTGGCGCCCGCGTGTGCTGAGAAAGCAGGCAGAGTCAAGCGAGCCGGAGTGGCTGAGGCTGGTCGCCAAAGGCGACCAAAAAGCCGAAGCTACGAAGGCGAGTGAAGACTCCTGCCTGCAACGAGGTACACGGGGGCAAGCGCCACGTTCTGCAGCGACGGAGCAGTCAAGAAAGCCCATAATCTTCGTTATATTTCTAACTACATCACTACATAGTATAAAACAAAGTCACTTTCTCCATCCCTATGTCCCTTTGTATGCTTAAATCTTTCAAACTACGCAACGGATTTTGATGCGGTTTTTTTTAATAGATAGAGTGATTCAAGAGGAAGGTTTTAGTATATAATTTATTAGGTTAAAGTCAAAGCGGGCGAAGCCGCGGGCGGTAAGCTAGTATAAATATAATCTCAAAAAAAATTTAAAAAAAAATAGAAGGGGGGGTTTCCTCACCCCCCCACTTTATAGGGGCTCTCCTCTTACCTCCCCCCTCCCTTTCCCTCCCCTCCCCCCCCTTAATTCGTGCCGCAAATTTCTAAAGAAATACCCACAAATTCACTTCCTAAAAATCAAATAACTACTTGCAGTACCTTTCACTCGAACGGACTCTTTGTGACTAATATTAGGTAATAGGTAAACCTTAGGTAAACAAACATTACTATAGGACGACCGAGCGAAGTGGGCGGAGCAATAGCTCTTGCCGTTGCAATAGAAAAAACCGAAGACGGTACATATCCTTACATGTTAAAAAACGAGCGCGGTGTATTGGTAATAGTCTATATTGTTTAGATGATATTTTATAATTTACACGAATAATATCGTAATATCAATATAGAAAAGGGTTGTATAAGGACCCACTCCATAACGAATGTAGCTGGAAATCGATTTCTTAATAAAACCCCGAATAAGCCTGTACTAGCACTTACTTAAATAATGTAGAAAACTATTTACCGGAATAATATCGTAACAACGTTTACTGTCAAATCATATTGATATTATTTTTCGTAAAGATCTAAAACCATATTATTCGTTTAAAATACATTTTAATGTTATTTTATGGAATAAACGCGTAATTTTTCATATCTTCGTAAATAATGATAGAAAAATTCTGAAAAAAATTTAGATGGTGTATTTTAACATCTAGAATCCAAAAAACGCATAACATGAAAAACCCCGTAATAGGTCATTACCGGATTATTCGCGGGGGGCGTCGATTTATCCTAGTTTGTTGTTTTCTGCACGTGTATTTTTTTTGTTTGAATTTACGTTATTATCTAGTAGTAGTAGTAGGTACATTATATTTCATACAAGCGGAGTAATTCCTTAAAATAAGATTAGCGATGAGAAAGTGCGTACTCGCTCTACAAAAGTACTTTAGATAAATTACGTATCTCTTCGTTATTTCAAAATTATTGCTTATCGATAGAAATATTACATATGAGCTTTTAAATTTAGATTTATATTTGACTTTTTTACAGCGATTTTCAGAGGTTAACGTGCAGCGATGTTAAAGAAAGGTCAAATATATTTATTTATTTATTTATTTAACAATTTAATATACCACACCAAGTAATATTTACAATAATTATACAAAGACGATTAATATGGTAGGTACATTAGGCGGCCTTATCGCTTACTAGCGATCTCTTCCAGGCTGCCCAAGGTAAGAGATAAAGAAGAAATAGGGTGTACATGTAACGCGGGTGGCTGATATAATACATAAAATAATAATATAGATCATAGAAGATAGAATACATAAAATACAAAAATGAATAATAGGAAAGGATAAAATACATTATATTAAATAGAAGGATATGCTAAATTGGAGAGGTGCTTATATAAAAGAGATTAAGATTTTATAGAGGAAGCTCGTCTAACATCCACAGGCAGAGAATTCCACAGTCTGATAGCGGTTACAACAAATGAGTTACCGAGGAAGGAAGTATGGTGAGAAGGAAAGCTAAGGAGAAGGTTATCGGCGGAACGAAGAGTGTAGGAACCTGAATCTAAGAATTTAAATTGATTTTTAAGATAGGAGGGAGAATTGGGATTAAAGAGGATGGAATATAACAACTTCAATGCATTTGCATTCCGGCGACGTCTAATAGGAAGCCACTTGAGTTTTTTGCGAAACTGGGAAACGTGGTCGTATTTGCGTAATCCGTAAACAAAACGAATGCAGAAATTTTGGAGACGCTCAAGTGTATTCAATTGCTCTTCACTAAGATCAGTGGTACAGGCGTCAGCGTAGTCAAGGAGAGGAAGGAGAAGGGATTTAGCTAACGTAATTTTGGTAGAAATCGGTAAGAAATGCCGTAAACGTCTCAAGGAACTTGCTGCAGCGTAAAGTTTACGACTTGTTTCCTTTAAGTGGTACGACCAAGACATGGTCGTGTCAAAGTTAACCCCTAGATTTTTGACATTACTTTTAAATTCGATTATGGAGCCATCTATATAAACTTTAGGCATGCATGTCCAGTCAATGCGCGAAATTAAATGGGAGCTACCAATTACAATAACTTGACTCTTGTAATTGGTAGCTCCCATTTAATAAATATACCAGAGAAGCAGGGATAAAATGAATATCATAATGTTAGCGAGAACAATTTTGTATTATATCTAATGTGAGACTCGGTTAACATATCGTTTGATGATATCACGTAGAGAGGTTAACCGGTTTTGGATTGTGCAAGTCAATCTGGCAGAATAATATATGATTCTATTTAACCGACTGGAGGCTTCGATTAAGCAGCATGTTATATTTTATTAATATATTGTTTGTCTTTTTACTTTTCATATTACGTTATGAGGTAAAGAGTAGTTATATCTAGATTTGGTAATGAGTTATTCATTCATTCTGATTTTTTGTTAATTCTGCAGTTTAGTTTGAAATGATCTTAAATACCTTCTCCATAAAGTGTGTTTTATATGGATATAGATTTGCTATAATTATATTAATTTATAAGTAGGTAAGTATGTAATTTAAAACGTTTTAAAGGAGGAAATTGTTAATGCGTCGAGTTTTGTATCAGGACGTTACAACATTAGTTTCTGACATTATTACACAACTATGTGTGATTTTTATAAATTACTTCTACAAGCAAAACTAGTTTACTAAATTCCAAGTTAGTATTATAGATCTACTTTACGAATAAATAATAATATTACACTTTCTATACTTCACATTCTCCCGGATGTTATTTGAAAAGCCCTTGATAGAGTTTCCTAGTTCTTTCCCTACTTCATGATTTAAACTAGTTTTGTTAATTTATTTTATTGGTGAATGATAAATTGAAGACAAAAGGCTTTTAATATCATTTCTTTTGAAGATGAGAAGTGTCAGATCCCACGATAAAGCAAAAGCAGACGCATAGAGCGCCATTCAACACACGCTGTACTAGTTTCTATAGGAAGTTAATTTTTGTTTAATGTTAAAAAAGTACTAACACAGTTATATCTTTCACATCCACACACTTGTATGAATAAATCACATTTAAAATAATTAAATATAAATTTTGAAAAATTAACCTAGTAATTATAGGTACGCGCGTTTCTTTTTAGATACGTGAATTACTTTTTAACTATATTAAATTTCGAAGGCAGTGTTGAGCTGTAGCTTAAAAATTAATAAGTGGGTACCTTACTAGGTACCTAATTAGTGAAAATAGATATTAATTATTAAAAAAAAGAAGTGTGGCACTCGGGGACTGCCGCGGTAAAGCTATTGCATACTATGCCTTCAAGCCACACCTCCGTGCCCGTCGGAGTGGGGAGCGTGAGGTTTTTTCGTTACGGAATTTCTCGATTCGGTCCCTGCGCTCAAGGCCCGCGATAGAAGCTATGTAATAGCTTAATAAATAATGAAATAGGTAATTCTTATCAAGTAGAAAAAATATAACATGTATATTTTCCGTGTAAAAGAAAAGTCCTTGTTCATATAAATTCTACAAATTAGAAAGCGTCAAAACAGCTATATAGAAATGATTACGTCATTAGGGGGTGGCGAAAATCCAATATTAAACAATAAGAGCATTCCTGTTCCAGCAACCAAATGAACTTTGGTATTAAATTAAATGGTACTTCTTAGCCATCTATTTGAGAATTTTTACTTCTCTTTGATTATTCGTTATTAAATATGTATATGGTCGGAAGTGGCTTATTATTTGTTACGTCTTTGCGTGACCCCATTGGTGTGTACTGTGTTCTCATGCTGCTTGAGAAATTATTCTATTGTGTGATAGCACTGTGCTTCACCTTAATACACTCTTATTTGGATACATTTAAATTTTAAAAACTAGGTTCGTTATACATTTAATTAATTTAACGGTAAGACATACATGATTTCAAGCAAGGTCAAAGTCATAAAACGAAAGTAGCTATGTAAAATAAGAAAAACAAATAGAAACAACAAAATTTAAAAACACCAAACCGAATTTTACGTAGATTACAGCATAGGTTAAAATACAATAGAGGTTACAATTAATCCACTTCTCAGAGGTTTTGATCAATTTGCAGATGGCTCGCAGATATCGGCTTGACATCTCTTTTGTTTCCAGAAATGTTATAGCTACAATGCGATAATTTGCGCAGATAACTGGCCCGATGCGGGCAAGCATTGTTTTTAAACCAGATTACAACAGCGGATGCATCTCGCATGTCACGTTAATATTTACGCGTATAAACTAAAATATTAAATGCAATACATTTTTTAGTAGGGTGAAGGTATTTTTGCTCAACAATATGAGCAAATATTTATAGACGCGGATAACCTTTAAATTGAGAATCTGAATAAGATTACGGTTTGACGTGACTGCGTGACGGAGGATATGAGATTTGGGTCGTTCACTTGATAGCAATCCTTTTGAAATAAAAATAATTACGGTACGTATATCAATAATAAATGTATCGTTTGAGCTAAGGTTTTGAATAAGATGCATATTATAATATTAAGGTTTTCCATTAAGTATCTGATTTTTCCCTAGACTTTTTTTTCGCTTAACTTATTATGATAGAGAGAACTAATCCCTCTTACCCCCATTACTTGAAGAAAAATGCAACATTTTCCTAACATGTGTTATAATTATTATGTTCTCTTGCTTACAATGAGACTCAAAACGCATTTGCATCCAGTGTATTTAAAACACCCACATAATGAGTGAAATTGAAGTAGGTATGTAAAATAAAAGCCTTTCTCTTTGCCTAATTTGCATTGACTTTTTCTATTTGTGTTTTACACAATTGATTGCTTCTTATGTAATACTATTTAACTTGAGTTTAAAAGTTAAATTTAAAAGAAATATGTCTTCATATAAATATCTCTTAGAAAACCTTATTAACTGACATGCGACAGATCTATAACTACATATAAGATTTAAAAAAGAGATGACCGAGAGTAACCGAATTTAAAAAAGAGCTTTTACCTGTACCGTAAGAGAATATTATATTTGCTGCATTTGTATGATAGTGCGAAGATGACAAATAAATTGTATAATAAAAATAATGCACATTTATATGGAGTAATAAAGTACCTATAAACGTAGTAAACATAACTTTTGTTTGAAGTAACTGTTCCGATAGAATGTACACAGAACCTAAATCATATTAATTACCGTAACAATGTCTGCCTGAAGCAAGACGTACCTTATAATTGACCATTGTGACAATGGGAGAATTGGCTGACCCCTTTATTCTATATCGCTCACCAAAAAGAATACATGTTTTGAAATGTCTCTCACGCTTTAAAATTAGCACTATGCAAAGGCGATAACAGTTGCTACACACAATTGTTTGATGAACTGTACTTACTTGATTTCATAATGTTCACTGTTTAAAAGTATTAATTTAGATACCTTTGCATATTTGTAAAATATTTTTACGTATAACAATTGCAAAATGTAATGGTATATACATATTTATAATTGAATTAGGAAACAATGGGACATATTGTTTCCTAATTAATCTAAAATTACAAAGAGATAAAGTTTCCAGTTTCCTATATCCTTCGAAATTTTACTTCAATGTGTTCCTCAACAGTTTATATTGAATATCCATTCATTAAATTGAGATTTAGACCTTCATTAATCCAATCCGTATTGGGGTTAACATGCCTAACAGGAGTTCTAAGTTACTTAATTGAATATGGTATGTAATACAAGACGTCGACATATTGATGTGGATTTAGGTGTACACCCGGGCGGGCCGTCTACGCGTCAATCCACACATTGTAGATAAATGTTCGGGAAGCGGTTTTGGTGTATAAATACCGCTAAATCAAACCCAAGTTAGGTATGGCAAACCTTAATAGAGGAAGACGTAAAGGAACATCTATTTATGTATTTGTATATCAAATATTTGGTCTAAAGTGCTTCTGCGGTGATTAGGGGCAACGATAACTGCCCGTTATAGTGTCAAAGGACAGTTAAATTGAATCGAAATATTTGTCCTGAATAATAAATTGTGCGCCGAATAAAGCTGATCGTGGTTTACACATTCACATATTGGTATTGTAAGTATTTTACAGTTATGTGGCGTTTTACGAGCAATGAATACTTGCTTAATTGCTTTACAAAATGTTACATATATGTGAATCATTTAGCAGCTACATTATTTGGTTGATCAATCCTCATTTTAATTTATTTACCTAATTGTTATAATGAAATTCAATAAGTATTTTATTTTTGTTTTGATTAAAAACGTGAATAGTAGATAAAGTGAAGTATCTGGTGTTTATATTAGAATAGCTAACGTAGCTATAATTTGAAACGTGCACAATATTGGGTCAAGTACAAACGCATCGATAGGCGTATTGCTGTTGCACGCCTCATAAGCGAAGCGTTGAGGTGGGTACTACTGTCACTTCGCGCAAAACATCTGATTTTTCAAACTTAAAATGTCTTTATGTA
>CAJQZN010022681.1:0-33958 GCA_907164685.1 Colias eurytheme
AAACATAATAAATTTTTATTAGCTTATTTGATCTAATATTAATCAACCTTGTCCTTATTATCAACGTAACACAAACTTTTGTACAGTTACACAAGACTCTTCAATGTACGCGCTTGAGCCCGTAATGAAATTTAATTCCAATATTCAACCCTCTTGACGGAGCGACCCGACGTTTTGACAATAATTCGCGGGCTGACGCGCAAAGTTACTTTAACGAGCGGCCATCGAGTTACCAAACAACGCCAATTCCGAAGTTCCAGCGGCCTCGCACTGCAGCGTCCACTAATGTCCGATGTACTGCGTCATCAGCATATAAATGTTTAGAAGCGCCTAAACGGAACGCGCTAATCGCAGACGTGGGCCGGAACGAGTTTAATTTTAAGCCCTATGGTAATTAGCAGAGAGCCGAATTTGCCGTAATGGCCGCTCGCTGCCAAATGAGCCCGCATTAACTCCGATACCACACCCTCTCTATCTTACGTAATAAAAGTTTATGCATTATTAAAGCCTTAATCCAGTTTAATTTTGTCAGAATGTTATAACGGTAACGAGAATTTTATTTGCTCTACTTTGTACGTAGTTAAAGATGCAGAAATGTTCTTTGTTTAAGGTCTCTCGCGTAAGGGCGGGGGCACATAAGTTATTCGTGAGGCCCTTGGACGTCCATTCATGTCTCCTGAGGCACCGTAGCTATACACATAGCAACACTATTTTTTTCATCATAATATTAAATTTATACATTCTTCTAAAGTTTTAACAGGTGTTTTTGTACTTGTTCAGTTCATTAAATAGTTATTAGAGAAATAGCAATTAGGTACTCTGTGTTATAACTCTACTACAATGATCAAACCGTAACAGTAATTCATGGCATCTCTATAATAATATATTTCATGTTATTATTTCATAAAATAAACGAATGTTATTAGTTATAAAGCAACAACAATCGGTAGAGGAATGTCTGAGCAAGGTAATGCCCTATTTATTGGATCGCTCCGAACGTAATGTTAATCAATGTACCTGATCTAGTTTCGGAAAGCTATTAGGTCTTAGGTATTCTATAATTAAATTGTACCTTTATCAAAAAGCCTGACATGCGATACACAAAGGCTCTTTGTGACTTTGTCTCGATAGCGATACATAGGGAACCAATCTAATTCCGCTGGAGCGTCTCATACGGGCGGGGCCGCACAATGCCGCGACTACAAACAGAATAATCTCCTTTACTTTTATACATTTGTAAAAACGCTGATTCAATATACACAATATATACCCTATTCAAATATTGCGGTGACTCTAACCGCGAAACTGGAGTAACTATTGATCCCTTTCTTCAAATATCACGTTTTGATGAGAAAAGTTTTCACTGTGGTTTTTCAAGTTTAATAGCGTTATTTTCGACTTTGGAAACGGTGCACGTTTCATAAAGTTAATGTAACAAACTCCAGACTTTTTTATTTCATTTCTTGTAGGGTTTTAAGTACCCATTTAAAAACTCTTTTAATTAATGATAAGACTAATCTTTACTTTGTTTTAAGTCAAAAATATATTTTATGTGTCTCTGTAATTAAAATCAATGTTTCACATGACGAAGCTTAGTCATTTAAAGGTATATTATTTGAAACCAAAGTCACGTTTCGTGGCTAGTGTAGCAGTATGCAGGTGGGTCGCACGTAATATAGAACGCTTACAGCATCACGGTTCCGTAATTTAAAGCCAAATCTCCTTACCGTAGATCCGGTCAGGTCCGTCGGTCGCTACTCGCTAGTCGAACCCATTTATTTCCGGAGCTGCTAAGCTTGACTTGAAATTCGATACAGTTTAGATTTATAACTGGGATCTAGGTTCATGGTTGGGTCATGGATATTGAGGTAGAACTAAACAATGAAGTGATTTTACTTTACAATAGTGATTAGTGATAGTATGTACCTAATTTCTAATTGTGTTTAAATATTATAAGCACGTGAATAGCAGACATTCAACTGGTTCGCATGCTTTATATTCTAACATTTTCCAACAGATAAATCTTTGAATAGGTATCATTTCAGTAGGTATAAAAAACACGCATACTATATTTTTCTATGTTCAAAGTCAGTGTTTCAGTGATACAATGTTAGCTGACCTATTAACATTGCCATGTTTCTGTCAATTAATCTAATTAACATTGCTGATATAATTAAATACGTTCCCACAGTGAATGCTATGAAATGTAATGTGTAATTGTAACGATATTTGCTTCAACAAAGTAATAAAGACTCCTTCGAAAATAATTTGAGAAAATTTCCCAGGCCGTAGAAGCTAGTCTTTATTTCGGGCAATCTTGCTTGTTTTCGTGTTCGGAATAAATGAGATTTGCTGATGTCAGCTATGGATGTTTTGAGAAAAGTAGTCGTGTGTAATATAACGTTACTTACTTACTTACTGGCGACCCGCTCCTGTTATTTCTGGTTAAATGGAACGAAAAACTTTTCACATTTAATTGTATAATAAAAATATACTAGCGTTGAATAACTTTTTTATTTGTCATGCATGCTGTAATGTTTTGCTAGACTGTAACCAAATAATATACTATGATACGACAAAGTTACCTTGTTTATGTTAATTAAATCAATTTTTTCATACTGATTGTTCTTTGATGAGTAATTTTACACTCATTTTGTAAATTAATTGGCTTCATGAGATTAGTAACATAAGCCCAGTCCGTTCATCTAGACGACTTATTTATGCAGCATTTTTAAAAATCTCAAAAAATAAAGAAGCAAAGTTGATGAAAATATGCAAACGGCACGGCCTCTACGTAAAGTCGCGGGATACAGGCAGTATTACTTTACGAACGTACACCAATCACTAATATAAAAAATAATTTTCCAACAGTGAACAAAAGCTTCCTTACATTTCTTAGCTATTTCTTTTCACGATACACACTATACAGTAAATATATTTCGTTTTTGAACAAGAATTGGGGAACAGTTCGTGAACTCGATCGACCTCTTTAAATGGCGGCTTTTACTTTTTCTCGTCGAGATAAAGTGACTTATGACGTTCACACTTTATGCCCGTGCTAATGGCCTGCTCCATATCACACGTGGCGTTATTTGTTGCTGATTGTTATCTAAGTTTCTACCTTGTCGCAAATTAGCGATCCAGAGTTAGGATAGGTTAGGAATATAATACCTACCTATAGGAACCGTCTGTGTGAAGTTTAATAATACTTAAGTACCTCCCTAATCTTAATGTGCGTCATAGAGTACCTACGTAGAAAGTAGAAACTACACTTGAGTCTTGAGAAATGGCTTTTATATTTCAATTTAGCAAACGGATTAAAATACAAGTAAGTACTCCTTAATTCCAAGGAACAATTCACTTTTTTTGGAAATTATAGCGGTATCAAATGAAAGTTAAAATGCTTCCATTCTAATAATTATATAGAAGTCATAACGATTGAATTACTCGAGCAAAAACTCTACATATAATATAGATAATAATTGAAGCCGTAATGGACGTGACTGGATAGATTTACTATTGCAAATGGCAAAAAGGCACAAAAACTCAAGTATTAATATGATCGGGAACTTTAAACATAAAGAGTACCTAACTGTACCTATAAAAAGTATAACAGGCGATATAATATTAATAACAAAATATCTGGGAATATTTTCTATTTGTCTTTGTTTTTTTGACTCTATTTTTTTCTACTTTTTTAACCTGAAAAAATCATATTATGATGTTAAAAGCCTCAGATTACAGATATGTATATTGTTTTAATCACCACTCTGAATTATAAAATAGCTTTCCGCCCGCGGCTTCGCAAGCGTTTTCAAAGAAAAACCCACATAGTTCCCGTTTCCGTGGAATTTCTGGGACAAAACCTATCCTATGTGTTAATCCAAGTTACCGTATAGAATTTTGTGTGCTAAATTTCATTGTAATCGGTTCAGTAGTATTTGCGTGAGAGAGTAAAAACATACACACTGTGTTGGTGTATACATCCATCATCACAAACTTTCGCATTTATAATATTAAGTAGGATAATTCCAAAAACTGATATACGTCAAGCCAATGAAAGATAATGAGCTCCATGTCTCAGTCTGGACATTCGGGTCCAATACTAGCAATGTATTCATTCGAAGTGCATGTTCCGGCATTAATACATAGGTAATAGTAATTGCAATGCACACAGCACCTGCGGAAATGGAAGACATATATACACACATACGGATCATTGTACACATTGTAGGTATGTATTATAGTCATAGATATAGACATCATTGTATGTATTATAGACGTCATTTGAATTTGGCAATGTGTGTTTGTTTGTCCTTCTCTTACGTCGCAACGGAGCGATTTTATGATATGGTTTTTGTTTCTGTAGGTAATTAGGAGATTAGAGAATAACAGGCTACTTTTTACGGGAGTGGAATATCTCATTGCTATGGTAATTTACTCTAAATATGCGGGCGAAACCGCGGGTCGTAAGCTAGTACTATAATAAAACACGGTATGACCTTTCACCTTTGTTCTTACCAATATTTAGCATATCGTTTATCAGGTTAGGTTTTCGGAACTGAAAATTAAATAGCATACCTTTATAAACGATGAAATAAAAATACTAGTTTAGTATGGTGTATAATTAATGGTTTAATATCATAAAAATAATACAAATGTATTATAAATGTACACTTATTTTCACTCGACATTAAAAATAATAACTGTAACATTAGGTTGATATTGATTTACAATCTGATTACGACGAATTTTCCTAGAAGGGGAAATTTATTTTTTTAATAAAATAACATCTCCCTTCCTGGCAACTTTTCGTGATAATAATTAAATTATGTTATTCATTTCGTTTTTATTGCGTAGAAACATGAACAAGGGTTTGTGGAACTTAACGTTTGTCATGCTTATTAACCAAATAAAACCAATGTTTTGGGCACACCCGATAAATTATAAAATTCATAAGTACTACAAACCCTGGGAGGGTATCAATATATTCACAATGTTATAATCTTGGTAACTCGTGAGAGCTCATAAAAGGACAAGTAGGAATAGGTTATACCTTAGGGTTATACGCAAGTACTTTTCAAAAGTAACACATTGTGCAAGCGTTTATTTTCTTACTAAAATTACGTCGTCTCTGAATAAAATGCTACTTTTACCTTTACGTAAACAAAATAGCACAAGCTGGTGAAAAATATATTATCCCGTAATTGTACGTAAACGCAAAGATTAGCTTTCAGCTAGTTTAATGTCAAAATTGATTCGTAATTCACTTCGAAGAAATGGATTGGCATGTGTTGGAACATGGCGTGACCGGCGCACTCGAGCTGCAAGTTAAATTAGCTCTTATGATCATGCGATAAGAGCTATAAAACGGGTTGCACAGTAATTGTATCGTCAGAGAATAACGTTCGCACTTAATTGTTCCTATTCTCCTGATTGGTGCTCCAACATTCTTGACTGGTGAGGCCGGGGCTCACTGGCCTCTGTTTGTATATCTACTATTATATCATCAGTACATGGCCAGATGGGTTGGTAAGTCTAAATACTATTAAAAATGTAGCTGTGTGAACTCATGTGTGCATGTTTTTGTTTGAGCAAGAAGTTATGTGATACTAAATATTATGTGGTAAATGTTAAAAATATGTTATGACGATTCAAAAGTGCTTCTAGAAGAAGTCTCATTGAATAAATAAATGTTTGAGTTGGAGTTTGAGTTAGAATTAGTATTAATAATTGTACATTTGTTTGGGTATATATAACATCGAATCATCTGAAAAAAAATTCATCCATTTATAAAAATCTCTTTATTCCAGTATTATACAAACGTCACAAACAATACCAAGTTCCTTTGACCCTTTTTGCAGGCGACTTGTCCCGACTCCCGTAGGCGGAAACGTGCTAGTTTTGACAAATTTCCCGATGTTTCACAAACGTAGATCTGAAACGTCGAAGTTTCACTTCTCGCTTAGAAATTTAAACGCTCTTTCAGAAGAAATTCACCTTCAATACTGTTTAATTTACACGTAAGTGTGTGTTACGACCCAGTTTTATAGTGAACAGGGAACTTATAACAACGCTTTGTTTAGAAAATGTTCTTGTTTAACATTATAAGACGTGTGAGCGTATTTCTTAGTTAGTTGTTGTTTAGTCTGTTACTTGAGAAGAACATTTTATTTCTTTATTTCAATGTTCAATCATTACATAGTAAAAAATAATTAAGGAATAGTAGGTTCTGATTTAAAAACATGTGAAATAAAAGCTATAAATTACACTATCCCTTCACTTCAATATGTTAAACTTAACCTTGGCTGAAGGGATCCTTTTTATACAAAAGCAATCGATATATCCTGAGTGTCACCTTACCACCACAACATGTGACCGAATACGATTGCACCCCTGTACAAGTGTACATGCATGTACATGTACAACTGTACATGTTCATGTTCATGCCTGTTTCGGCCGGACGGATGTGGTTAAAATATGTCGACAAGGCTTACGATACAGATGTTCAAATATATTTAATACAGACTGCTTTACACAGTATATTATTGTAGAAGTTATATTACTTAAACAAATCATCTATATCTATATTATATAAAACTCAAAGGTGACTGATATAGTGATCTATCAACGAACAGCCCAAACCTCTGGACGTATCGGGCTGAAATTTGGCATGCAGGTAGATGACATAACGTAGGCGTCCCCTAAGAAAGGATTTTAGAAAATTCATCCCCTAAAGGGGTAAAATAGGGTATAGAAGTTTGTATGAAACTTTTCATTCCTTGGATGTATTTGCATGAAATTGGGCATGTAGATAGATCATATAACGTAGACGTTCTGTTAAGAATTTTTTTTGAATGCATCCCCTAAAGGTGTAAAATATGCAATAGAAAGTTGTAGGAAACTTTTTATTCCTTTGATGTATTTGCATGAAATTGGGCATGTAGATAGATCTTATGACGTAGGAGTCAGGTAAGAAAAGATTTTCGAAAATTCATACCTTAAATCTTCTTAATATATAAAACTCAAAGGTGACTGATATAGTGATCTATCAACGCTCAGCCCAAACCACTGGACGGATCGGGATGAAATTTGGCATGCAGGTAGGTATCCCCTAAGAAAGGATTTGGATCAATTCTACCCCCAAGGGAATTAAATAACGGATGAAAGTTTGTATGAAACTATGTCAATTTAATACCGATCGGGCTTAGACTTTTCATGCATAAAGCTACTATGACGTAGGCATTCCCTAAGTAAGGATTTTGATAAATTCCACCTCTAAGGGGATAAAATATGTGATGAAAGTTTTGTAGTTTTGTAGGCCCTAAGTTTTTACATACGCTAAACAAAAGTACCAAAGCCGCAAAAAATATACACTTCTTAACGCGAGCGAAGCCGCGGGTAAAAGCTAGTAAGTATATTATAATTTATAATGCATCACAAGCTTAGTTTGTTAAAGTGATTTGCCAATATGTTATCATTTTAAATGGCAAGATCCGCAAGTTTACAAATTTCCTAGGATATTTAACTACCTTCGTAGGATTCTAAACGAGCGGTAAATTGTATTATTTTACTTGTTATTTTTCGGTGACAGATAATATATAACTATAATAATACACACTATAATAATACAAAAAATAATCTTTGAATGGAAGGAAAACTTTTTTAAAAGTCGTTTAAGCTTACAAAATACACTTTCATTTCTGAAATGTTACGATTTCCTTCAAGCGAAAACCAAAGCAACATCATTACACAAAAGTCAAAACAATTGAAGGAACCAATAAGAAAATGTCAATAAATTTAAGCGAAAAGTCCTAAGTTAATTCCGAGCGGTGAGGAAAACATTCGGCAGTAAGATGTAGGTCGAGAGACGTCAAGTGGATGCTCGGAGTGTCTCCTGAATCACAAGCAACGTCGAAGCTTGGCTAACAATTATATTTTTGTTTTGTATGAGACGCTTGTAGAGTTTTTTAGAGATACCATATACCTACGTATATACGTATTTTAGTGATTTATGAGCAAATAACCAAATCAGAAGACATAAACGGTAACATTCATGATATTAAGGTTCGATGGTTTGAATTTATAAAAGTCTTTTATATAATTATATAGAGTCAAGAGTCATAAGTTGACCCGCATGCTCTTTTGTTAGCTAAGCAATAAAAGCCAACGCCTATGTCAGAGAGATAAAAGGAGGAAAAGAGGGTTAAACGATCTTCCGCAACGTGAGAGAAAAGATACTTGACTTCAACAATAATTCTATTCTTGAGATTGACTTAGAGATTTTAAATAATAATAATTTTAAAATCATAGTTTTTACTGTACATAATTTGACAAATCCTACACGGCGCGCGTGAAGACTGAGCTATGTAGAAACAAAAATACCAGCTAATAATCCTTTTTAACATAAATTTTGTGTCTGCCATACTAATTTAAAACTAAGTATATTAAAATCATAGTGATTCGTTATATCTTTCAAGCAGGTAGTTCAGAATTTCAAGTGATGTAAATCAGAATGTACGCAACGTCGCGTGGCGTGGCGTGGGGTGGGATGGGACGTGGGTCGCGACGTTTGAGTTCAAGCGATTGAAACTATTTTCCTGAATTACGTACAAGATTTAGATACACGTGGATTGAATGGCAATATCGAATGTGTTATTTATTTGATAGTAAATGGGGTACATGGATTTGTGTTCAGTGTAATGTTAATAGCGAGCGTGGGTGATACTACTTGTGAAGGGATAAGGAGAATCGTATCAGCTGTAATTTAAATTAGTCTGTTTGCTATAATTATCTTAAAATACATTTCATTACAAAATGATGCAATTTTTTTTTTACTGAGTATTTTTTTTTCATAAACCTCAACGTTTTAAATTACAATCTATGTGCGGGCGTAATTTACAAAGAATTTTTAGTGTAGATTATCAAGCAAGTAAGTTACCTGAAAAGAACACGAAACATTTTTATTTACAGGAAAAAATACGAGGACTTTTATACTTAGAATATCTTCGATATTGCTTCACGGAAGAAAAGTGGAATGCTATAAATATTTCCACAGTATTTTAAATAGTTGATAAAAAGCGAGGCGATTAACGGAGACGCTTGTGAAGATGAATGGGATAGCGGAGTATCGGTTACATTCCACTTGTAAGAAGTCTAAATGGCTTGAGGTTCTTTTAAATATTATGTTTATTTGATAATATAGAATAAGGAATCTGATGGTTTCCACCTGAAAAGACGGGATTTAGGTTAATTTAGAGACCCTAATTCATGGAAAATGGAAATTGTAGAGCTCAACAGAATGTTACCTTTTGACATATTATTATACCTTTCTCCTAAAATATAATATAAGTTCCCGCTTTTTTAATTACTATCTAATGAAAACACAAATTATTTTTGCTTGGACGAGAAGCAACTTTTTAATAAGAGTGTAAATATAGCATACTACAAAAACATATTAATAATTCGCCGAATTCAAAGTCAAACCTGAAAATATACTCAACGTAGGTATTTCCCTCGTCTACTGCTCTCACGAGAATTGTTATTATATATTAAATAATATGTTTTAATAAAACTAAGAAATAACGGACTAAGCGGAGGAAGTTTTCTCAAAATGCAAATTATATTCAACTCTCTGTAAGAAAGTTTATTCTCAAAACTAACACGTACACCGTTTCCTTCTTTATTGATTCTTTACTGATACTTCCAACGTTTAAACACAGCGTTTTCTTAATTAAATGTTCACCTCTTGCTTAAAATAATTAAAATGAGTTCTTCGCTGGATCCGACTGGCCGACCGTTAGACCCCAGTGGATATTATTTGTAACTTGTACATATTATAGCAGAGGGATTGTAGGATTATGGTCCGAAGCCTTTTCCAGTATTCGGTTGATAATTAATTGGGTTTGATCATATTTATATTTATTAGAGGATTACACATAAACAAACTGCTTTATAGCATTACTGAAAGAGCAATAAATTTTATAAAATTCTGTGAAAAGGTACACACAAATAAAGGCTAACTAACCAATTAACCATTGCTGCTTAATTAGTAAACTGAAAACAATGATATTTGTGTGTGTTCCTACAATATCGCACACAAATATGTTTGTGAACGCTCTAGAGTCCAGTGGTTTGAAAATATTAATATAATAAAAACATCGGTTTGCTTGTCACCTTGCACCTTGACGTACAGTACATATTGTATATGTAAGGGTCAACCCTTATCAATGACATAGGTTTTGAAGGTACGGCTCATAAGGGTTCGATGTAAATGGACACCAATGACATTTTATTTAGCCCGCGTAATTTTGATGTAAAGAGAGATGTTATAATAGAGGAGGAAATAAAAATATCGAGATGTAGAGCTTTCTCTACAATTGAATATTCTTATTGACGAAACAAAAATTGTCACTTATAATACCACAAGAGCTTCAAAATTATCGGGTACTTTCCGATAGGTTCGTTGCAAACAAATGAAGGAGTCAAGTTTTTAGTCAAGGTTAAAATAAAAAATCACGAGCGCGAAGCGTGAGTGATTTTTCCTGAAAAACTTGACGACTTTATTTGTTTGCAGGGAACCTTGAGGGAAATGCCAGATAATTTTGAAGCTCGTGTGGTATTCGGGAGATTATTTTTCCGTCCCAAATGTCGGCCAATAATTTCACAATTGAATTGAACCTGTCAGTTTGACGTCAACGACCAGAGAAAATTTTCAAAAAATTATCAGTGTACCACGTGACGTCGAATGGTGCAATTCTATTGGTCGATATTTGGGTCGGAAAAATAATCACCATAATTTATAAGTTTAGAGAGAACATCAATCTGAATACTAATTTGTAAGAATTGATTACAATTACATATTAATTTACTAGTTTGTACAATGTTTAACTGTCAATTTAGACGGTGAATAATACAAGTTGACAACACAAATTATTACATTCATTATTATATTCTTACTCACTCATTACCACTCCCTTAACTTTTATAGTCAGTTATATAAACCACAGCTTCTCAATAAATCTCACACTAGAGTAATGATAGCGTTGATGTGTTTTTTCATGATAGTTGAACTTTCCTCGCTATGGGAACGGCGCCCGCGCAGGTGACGCAGCGCTCCAAGTGCTAATGGTAAGCTCGTGACGACAACAGATACACACAAGGAAATAGGGCTACATCTTTATACCTGTATTAATTTATAATTAATAAATAAATAATTACTAATGTAGGTTTTTTTAAGTTTTAGGACTTTGCGTTGTTGATGACTTTGGTAAGATTTAGAATAAAATAATATAATTTCAAGAAATGAAACATGAGCAGAGATGAAATATTTATTTTAAAATTATTGATTATAAAAAAATCACTGCGGCACAAATATTGTACCTCATTATCCTGAATAAAGATGTTTTAAAATAACTTTTTATTAAAGTAGCATATATTCTGGGTCATAAAAGGTTGGCTTTTAATATAAATTTTAAATCGATATCATGACAAAATTCCTGAAATTTTGTAATGCATGCAGTTTCATAGCAAATTATTACTGTGGTTACATGAAACTTAATTAGTATTTTGTTATAAATGCATTATTATAAAACCACTGTGCGGGAATATGTCGACAACTATAATTTATATATGTAGGTACTTATATAAGGTAAGAATAAGGAAGAAACTATTTTTTTATGTTTCATGGTGAAAATCTTTGCTGGATATTTCATTCACTATTAGTTACTTGTGGCAGCCCTACTCAAACGTAACTAAGTTTCTTAGCGGGTTCATTAGAGGCGAGATGACAGGCAAACTAATGTTTGAATATAAATTAACGAAAATCTTTTGTTTCGACATAACTCTAAGTTATTTCTTACTTTTATTTTCCGTGATCTATCTCCAGGAATGAGTATTATAATTTGAAAAAGTTGTTCTATCAAAATATTCAAAACCTTTTCAAGAGAATAAACCGATAACCAAGATTAATTTAACCTGCGGTCATGTCAAAATAAATTCATTGATATTATGATTCAATATAAAGTTTCATTTAAAAATAAAATTTCTGAAATAAATTGACAAACAAAATAAGCTTTTATTAAATGTGTGTCAGGTAAATAAATAGGATGATAATTGAAATGAATTCAATTAAATGTGCTTGAAAGTTAATGAAACGTTCGGTAAATTGATTTTTCTGTGATATTCAATAGAATCTTAAATGTATACCAAAATGTTAGGAGTACCCAACATAACTTAGAATACAGCCATAATTCCATTGTTCATGAAAAACAAAATGAAAATTCGAAGCATCCAAATAATTAGAATTTAACGAATTGCCATTTTAATTTGAAATATTCCTAGCTTGAACCGGCACTAGAATGCGCGGGCAAATAGAACGCAAATTAATCTATCAAAATATTATATTCAAAATTTCAGTGCAATATTAAAATGTACCGTTTAGCGAAAACAAAAAGCTCGGCATAATGAGTGTTTTCCTACAAACGCAGATAGCCTAATGAATGTGGAACGTTTACATCGTATTATTTGCATGCAAAGTGAAATTCACATTTTTAATATCCACTTTGCAAGTTGGTTTGGTGGACTGCGGACCCAACTCGCTTGTAAGCGCTGCGACGCTAACGGCTGTAGCTCCGGCTTTTGCGATTCCAGCTGTTAATGAATTAAGTATATTTTTTGAGTATTTACCGCTGTTCATTGAAAAAATGTTTTCTTTAAAGTACTGGAGTTTGGTAGCAAGTTAGATATTTGTCTCAACCTCAGGTAGACTTTTTTTAGGTAATTAAATAAATACACATGATCTGAAACTTCTAAATATACATAAAAACTAGCATAAAGTCATACACATAAAAAAGTAACAAGTTCAAATTCAGATAAGCGTAACCGAAACGTTATAATTGAATAGCAAGCGTGACCCAATTGAGGCTAATATTCTCTCTAAATTTCCAACAGTACCTAAACTTAGTTCAGTACATTTTTCAGCAGTAAGCCGGCGCGGATTATAACGCGCTGCATAATGCTCGCAAACTCAACTTGGAACAATTTATTTACCTGCTCGTGGCAGTTCCGAGCTAGATGCATTCTAGTGCATTTGCTCTAAGTGTGTTAAGAGACAATGGCAGATGAGTGGGTTTTTATACTCTGTATTGTCTTTGTGATCATTTCTATGTTAGATGACATGGCGTTGCTGCTTTTTAGTAAAGTGGGTAATCAGTATGTTTCCTTAACAAAGAAAGGCTTTTGATTTTATAGTTTACTTCGCGGATCGGACCCAACGCCTCTATGATAAAACGTGTTAAAAGTTAAATGTAGAGCTATTTATTCAATTTTGCTATTGTATTGTTGTATTATGTTGCTATTTATTTACATTTACTGCTGATTATACGTTTACGACATAAAGTTTTTGAAACAATTTTGCTGTGGTAAAACTGAAAGGGCGGTTAGTTAAATATTAATATTAATAAAGAATGTTTAATATCCTAAGAAAGTAGATGCTAAGGCAAAACAAATAACCTCGATATAGAAAAACCCTTTAACCGGAAAGTTCCAGACGTTATTTACGTTTTTATATAATTATCATAACAATTTGCCAGAACTTTTTCATTTCGCCATTAATCATTTTGAACGGCCGAAAACAAAAACAACTTTTACCATCTTGCCTTTAAGACTAAATTGACTATTCTTTTGCACTTAGCCGATGTATTTGGAGTTAGAAAGTTGATGAAATTATTTTATGATTATGAGAAATATCGTAACAGTAATGTGAGATACAAATAACGGGATTATCGTGATAAACTAGCTGTTATAGTTGTCTTGTGTGGAAAGTGTATTCCTTTTAGTTTTCTCTAAAACATGAATAAAAACTCATGATAGAGTTTAGGATGCGGTATACCGAAGTGTTTTCCTGAACAGTAGGTGGTGGATACCATTTTAAAATTACATAGGTATATTATATATTACATTAAAACTTTTACATTTATTACTCATAAGAACGTTGACATAACTTTAAATCAATCTAAAAATACTCAGCACGACCCACTTAAAAGTTAAAACATTAACATTAAAGAAAATTTCGACGTAAACATTTTTCATAAGGTCACATGAAATTACTTCTCGACCCAATTTATAAGTGTATAAATAAGTCGTTTGCAAATATGTGCTGCTTCAAGTGCACCTGACCGTTATGGTATTAGCTAAAAGCAAGCTCTCACGTGTTCTGACAGCCTGGTACCTAGTACCTATTGTCTCGCACTTAGATTATAAATTGTTCTAGACTAGAAACTATATTTTAACGTTATTTTCTGAGAGAATCTATTAAAATTTTAACGCGAAGCCGGGTGTGTTAATTGGATTCAATTTACCACAAATATAATACTCCACGATATCTTATAATAAAAGAAAAATACGAATACAATCTGATATTTTCAATTTATTTGTTCAATTTAATATCGACTATAAAATCTGCGAATATGTTTTTTTCAGGTTTTAATTAATAGAGAAGTGAACATAAATCCAATAGTATTAAATATTCAAAACCGCACTGAACCTTTTTGAGTATTATCTAACGAATGTATTGAGAACAAACACGGTCTTACGCGAATATTAATCATGAAATATGGGATGAATAAAATAAAACGAATGTGTATGACAGGTGTGCTCTCTTTCTAATTTAAAAGTTATAATGAAAGACAATTATAATTACTAATTTAATTTCACTAAACACAACACATTCGAACACACATTCGAAGTTAACAAAAGTCATTAAAACATTTGATTGCTCAAGCTACGTACACAAGCACATTGGTATATTCTAGCGAGTCTAGCGCAGTCTGTGCCAACGCTCCATTCATCTTTACCGCTCGTCGCTTGACATTTGCGAGTAACGAGACAGCTCGCCTGTCGCCTGTAGCCGTAAATACACTGCTAAATAGACCGAACATTATTATTGCTTTACTAATTCAGTATTAATAACTGACTCCTTGTTTGCGATTGGCGCCTGACTTATGTCATTTTAGATTATATTATGTATAACGGTTTTTTATAGTTTAATAAATTGAAAAGGCTAGGCAGGATATTATGTAATCATAATATGATTAATAGAGCAAATTATGCTTTATATTATGTGTACTCTTCGTCTGGAAGAATTGTCGTGATGATGTAAAAAATAATCACGTTAATGTAACAATTTCTTGCTTCCTTGAAAATCAAGACATTTTTTATAACAAGTTACTAACGAAGTAATATCATTTCAAAAATCCTATTACATTCTTTTCTCATCCTATTCAGTCTTAACAATGTCTAAAATAACCATCGCTAAATGTTAAAATCCTGTAGATAGAGCGGTAACACGGCCTAATTCAAATGAAGGTCAAGCATTCGTGACAGCGCCCGCGTCTCCGACCTTTTTTACTGAGCGGGGTTGTATGGCATTATCGTGGGGCAAGTCCCGCAAATGGCCCTTAAGCCGGGACCTTGACTTTGACCCGGCACACATTGGGGGACTTAGCGCGAGGTCCCAGTAATCTTATGATTTATCTCGCTGTCTTATGGAGTGTTCTAAATGAATTATTGCGATGCTATCGATTTATGTATCGTTCGGGGGTAAAAATTTACGGTGGAATAGATTTTTATAGGTAATTTACTAAATTACTATTCGTTAATACTTGAAATTTTCAAAAGTTTGCATAAAGCATGAATTGAAAAGTTTTAATTAATTTGACTTTGCATGAATTTGAATTAGTTACAAAATAATTTATTCTTTAGGTTTTATAATAATCACACATGCATTAAAATATTCCTAAATCATTAATCACTTCTTGCCATATCGAAGAGGATGTCTCTTTGGTAAGAGATGTGAAAGTACAGGCAAAAAACTAAAATTTAAAACGCAAATTACCTTCATAATCACATATACTTAGTTAAAAATTTCACGACAAGAAAGTTTTCCCGCAGCACGAAGATTAGGTAATTTTTGTAGCCAGAATTAATTACATTTTAAAACAATTCCGGGGACCTACATTTGGGCATCTCATAACTAAGCCTCAGGGGAAGTGACGTAATCGTATGAAGCACTCCTGAGCACTATTTTAGACTTCTAAGTACTGGAACGGGCGACAGCTTTATAGCCTAGGGCTTAAAAACGCGCTGACACGAAATGTACTGCGATAAAATTAATGGTAACATAAAGAAAAACCGCTTTTTTAACAATGCCGCTGTTAATGACAGGTAGCTTTCTGTTTAATTCGTAAACCTTTTGTTTTCTGAAAATATAATTTGCACATATTATTTTCTGCAGAAAATGTATGTTTAATGTATGTTGAAGTTTTATTTCGTTCTTTCAAGTACCTATTGATTTTAAACTATAACTGATATAAAATTGAGAGTACCGTTTAAGTGAGAAATTGAAAGAATATTATTTTAAAAACAATTTCAAAACATAGGTATTCTGTGCTACAATTCTAATCCTATTATAAATGCAAAAGTATCTCTATCTGTCTGCCTCTTAAGATTTTACGCCTCAACCACTGAACTAGTATAGGCTATAAGCCAATTAGAATAGAGCACCAATTAAACAAAATACACGCTATAATATCACATAAGGGTACAAGTTCGACAATCAGCAAGCCCTTCGTATGTTTGTTCGCGCAGCTTCATTACCGACGCAACCTAAACGCCATCAATTGTTGTCGCGTTAACATCTTCATGAATTTCAACGAGACTACCCCCCCCCCCTCCCCTCTGTAGCCAACCACCCCCTCCCCCCTCCGCCCACTCGCTACTGTTCAATATTGAGCTGTGTACTTAGTGTTTGGGAATCAAATGTTACATTTCCAATCGCCACGCCGTTTGTCTTTAGCTTCTGTGTCAAATGTCAAGGGAAGTGAAAGCAAATACGTTTGTATAGAGGATAGAGTATCTGGAATATGTTGGATAATAATGAACTTTGAGTAGGTACGCCGCGGCCTTACGTTATTAATTATTATATATTTCCACGTAAAAGTGGAATTAGTAGAAAAAGTTATAACGAATTTCAGTTACATTCGTGATGTATTTACAAAACAAAACTCAACTCAAACTTTTATATTTTGATTCATATACCCGTTTACAAAATAGGTACCTACATGAGTTTATTTATATTCCACTGTCAATCAATCACACTCATCTGAAAGATCCTTTTATAAAGCATTTAAGGAAAAAAGCTCCATAAATAAATCGCCTGGCTATAACCACCTTCCTGTTAACTTATACGTGTATGTAATTTCATTTTTCGATAATCATTTTAACGAACATCGATTTTTAAAACAATATTCCTTGAAAACAAACATATCATTTAAATCAAATCACTGTACATTTCTTTTTTTAATCAAACAATAGCCTTATCAGAATGCAGATAGTATACAAGAACCACGCGTAACAACACTGCCACTGTTCTAGATATATTGTTTAAAACAATGACTTATAAATACTAGAAAACAAAGAGCTTCGTGAGCTAGGTGCTGTCAAAGTTACAACTCGTAAGCGGATCATAGAACTTGGCACAAAGTGAAGATGTACGAACTAACTAATGCTGTTACAAATTTAACGGGGCACGTAGTCTGCTTGTATAGATCTTTAAAATTATTAAATAATCATAATATGAGTCATTAAAAATCTATACGATCTAACGATAAAATATTTAAAATTATTACAACAAAATATAATTGATATTTTACGATTATAAATTTGATTTTGGTCATTCAAAAATGTATATAGACAGTAGAAATGCCAACCATTATGTTTAGATTAAATATTCTCCTGTTTTACCTTAAAATATATTTTAAAAGAAACTTAAATCGCTCAATAGAGAGATACTTAATCCAAATGATGCGAGAACATTGAGCTGAAGTCAAGCTTAGTTTCTAGGCCATACAAGTTTAAGCCTAGGTAACCTTTAGCAAATTGTGCCTGAGTGCATCCGACTGTCTGAGAGGCTTAAGAGCAGCTCCAAATAGATACATATTTAAATGTACTACTTCGACTTTTCTTGTGGATTTTGTACTTCTTATCTTTAAAATTTAAAGTCCTGTTTTATACGTGTGATTACATACTGAAATTAATTTAGAATGGGTTGAAAGTGATAAAAATATATTGTGGTTGTTGTGACGTCCAGTCGCTATGATTTTATTTGCATATGTATTAGCTTGTTTGTCTAGCTTTGATGCGAAATATTAAACCATCGTACATCAGAAAAATGATGGTATTATTTTCTCTACCTAATTATATGGTAGTATAATCAGACAGACAGAGTGACTAAAAATTATATTTACAGATTACAGATTTCATATTTATTAAGATGCTAATTACAAAAGAAATACTGCATAAAAGGTAAATTGTATGCATAAAATATCCTCCAGCCAAATTCACGAAATGTACATTTTTATGAAATCTTATTTCTCCCATTTTATATGTAACTAGCGGTCCGCCCCGGCTTCGCCCGTGGTACATATTTCGAAATAAAAGGTAGCCTATGTTCTTTCTCAGGGTCTAAAGATTATCTGTGCCAAATTTCATCAAAATCGGTCCAGTAGTTTAAGCGTGAAAACCATACATACATACATGCAAACCTTTCCTCTTTATAATCTTATACAGGGTGTAATCGTTAAGTGTGCACAGGCGATTATTCCGTAACTATTGCAGATTTCAAAAAACTTTAAACTGATATCGAAAGCCCTTTACCTAACGAGTAAAATGACATTATTAACTTTTTATAAATAAAACGAGAAATATCCAAAAATGTCACTTGAAACGCTCCCATATATTTAGTATGAAATATGACTATTTCATACATTTAATATGAAAGGTTTTGCTTTTTTATTTGATTTTGTGCTTTAATTACTTCGCTAATTTTAATGAAAGTTCATTCAGAAACTGTAAACAGAGCTCGATGTGGAATACAATGGTATTCCATATCGAGGATGCCATTTCGAACATTTGCTTTGAATACAACATGTATGGGAAATCAAATGTATGGGAGCGTTTCATGTAACATTTTTGGATATTTCTCGTTTTACTTAAAAAAAGTTCTTATTGTCATTTTACTCATTAGGTATAGTACTTTCAATATCAGTTTAAAGTTTTTTGGTATCTATAATAGTTATGGAATAATCGCCTGTGCACACTTAACGATTACACCCTGTATATAAAAATGAATCGCAAAATGTGTTGGTAAGCGCATAACTCGAGAACGGCTGAACCGATTTCGATAATTCTTTTTTAATTATATTCCTTGAAGTACGAGGATGGTTCTTATGTAGAGAAAACGTAAATATGTACCACGGGCGAAGCCGGGGCCGACCGCTAGTATTAGTATAGATAACAAGAAACATAAAATAATATAATATACCAATACACAGAAATAAATATCTTATCCTTTATATTCTAATATCCTAAAGAATCCGCACATTTCTATTGCTTTTCATCTCAATGTTAACGATTAACTCAGAATAACGTAGGAAAATATTTTCGCTACGAATTCATTTGAACATGAAGTAATTATAATTCGTGTACGTTATCTACGTGTAAGTAAATGAAGTTCGCGTGTTCCCCAAATTTGAGATGGGTCTTTAAATTATCAGTAGAGTCGTAACGTAATGAAGTCGTGTTTTACAAGGACAGTAAAGTTTATGCAAACGAGTCGACCGTCAAGATGTTTCAGAGCAATCGCGGCGAGCGTTCCGCGGTCCCCAAATCTCGAATTGGGCGAATCGTACTGAATTCTTGCCCATCTATTTGTTACGAAATGAGTTTTTTATGCGAAGGGCCTGTCCTATCCGCGGTTCTCAATTGAAGAATGATCCTCCCCTCGTAAATTCACTTGATTACGTTTCCCGAAACAACCCTTGTGCCGGCGAAAAAATTGTTACTTAATTTATCATGAAATTCGGCGACGCTTTTATGAATAATAAACGAACACTATAAAATGGGAATAAATATTTTTAATTCAATTTGCTGACGCGGAGAGACAGGCAATGCAACTCTAGAGTAATCAAAAACAAAATAAAAAGCTTACGGTAGGGCTCCGGCACCCGGGCTTGCAAAACGCTACGATTGCTATATAAATTTATTGAAAATTTTAATAAAAATTGTTAATTAGGGGAATATAATTACATATAATATATTCTGTCTATTGCGTCTATCCTTTAAGGATAAATGGAATCGCAGAAGGGTACTCGTAGAGGCTTTTGGTCACGAAAAGAAAACTTGAGCTTGAAAGGGGAAAGGAAAGGTTATCTCGAGATAACGTCGAGTGAAGGTTCTACATAATTAACTTAGTTTAAGGTCAGTGTGTGTGTTGAACCGAGTAACTCTATTATCTCTATTGCAAGTTTCTACCCGCCACACGATCATGTTTTTATATCCTGTAAAAGTTTAAAAATAACTAGAATAAAATAATTTTTTTTTCATGAAATATCAGCATATTTTGCGGCGTAGTTTAAGTTAATTTTCATTGATACACTAGATTGTTTTTGTAAACATAATGTACCAATATTTTTATTGGTAAAATGGTTAAATTTTGAACGCATAGTGTACAAAAAGCTTAACTTTCATACGCAACGGGACTCAACTGCGACAGCTGAAAATGCGCTTTAATTGAAATGTTTTTGTGTTTACATTCGACCCTATTTCATTCAAAAGCATTGTTAACTTCTTTTCATATATTATGAACATTTCTCTATTGCATTCGAAGTTAGAGCCGCAAGATAATTATCCTAAAAGTTCTTTTGTTATATTTTGTGACTGAAAATTGCGAACATGTTATTTATGTGCATGTCGAAACTTTGTTTTCTTTAAAAACAAGTTTCTGGCTCTAAGTTTCGCGCATGAAATGAATTTGCAGGGAAGCGTTTCTTGTTTTAAATTACTAAAATTCATGGATTAGATTTTAGATTTCCATCGATACTACTATCGAATCAACGCTTAGGTAGTTAATTTTAGTAACTTCATTCGCCACAAACTACAATAGTTTAAGAAATTTATATCCTTGCCAATTAATATTCATTGCAAACAGTATCTGTGCTAATGACGTCATAACCCAGAAAGACTGTTAGTTCCAAATAATATCCGAGCCGATTTGTTTGCGGAGCCCTTTACGATTAATTGCTCCGAGTTCCGACCGCCGTTATAAGCTGAACGTGATTCGTTTGATCATTTTAATTGAAGCAAACTTATAATCAAGCAGTTAGTTGGAGACACCTCGGCTTTCACGGACTTAACGAATCGAATTAATTATCTTATCTACCGCTTACCACTTACCGCTTACCGCTTACATCGCTGCTTGGCAGATGGACTGGGTCTGCGCTAAATGTTATACGAGGTTGTAATGACTCATCACTCAGGGGTTCGGAACTTTGGAGTTTGAACATTAGATTAATATCTGCGGAAAACTAATGCATTGTTTGGCGGCCATCTGCTATTCGTTACGTTGTTTGTTTGATATTTTAAATTAGATACTTACATACAAAGCTTCATCGGTATTGACATCTAGTTCGTTTAGTTGATAACTTACTCAATAAACACAAATGTTATTATTTATTTCGAATATTTGTGTAAATCACCAAAAACGACATTAACTCTGTCGATTACTAAAGATAATATTATAACGTCCATTGTAAGTTGATTAGTACATAATATTATAACAGTTAGAAAAATAAACATACGTTTATTCCAAGAAAAAATTACATTAATTAAAAAATACATATTGTATGTAAAAGTGTAATTAGAAACGGGTCCATTCAGGTACGCACCGCTACGTTTGTCGAGATCTAGATTATAAAAACTTGCCTGTGACCTAACTACGACTAGCATCCTAGTACAGAGTTTAATTATGCAACTGTATCATCAGAACCTGTTTTAATGTTAAGGTAGATAATATTATGTATTATATGATTGTATTATTAAAAGTAATAGTGTATGTGTTTTAATAAATTATAACACTTTCATCGTGTTAAATTTAATACAAATAGAGAACAAGTAACAATATTACCTACTCATGAACAGTTAGAATAATAAAATTATCTTATTTTGATTTTCTATTTTCTAATAATAGCCCGATTTACAAAAATGTAATAGAAATAGAACTATGTCAAGAAAAATTTTAACAAACAGCAATACCACTTTCAAAGCGAATTTCGAGGTTTGGAATATTGTGTTGGTTTTAGAAGGAAAGTGTAGTTGAAGTAACAATACGGTTAATAAATGATAAAAAGCGGGGAATTGAAAAGCAACATAAACACTGCGAGGCGGGCTGGGGGCAAATATTTGGGTTTTATGGCGGCCGGCGCGAGGCGCTGGCGGAAAGGCATGTTATAGACCAGCGACTGAGTCGAATGTAATTCTACAATTAAACGAACTTGCTTGAAGTGCAGTGGCACACAATGCGAAGGAAGCCGAACTGTGAAGTTAATTTAGAAGAATAATGTATTATATTGTTATAACAATATTTCTTCTAAATAGTGGTGACAATTAATTATGCAAAATATTATGTATAGTAAAGTATATCAATAATTATAGTGAGAGTACTGGGATGATTAATATTAAGAGGTTTCAAGATAACGAGCCGTGTAGTTCTAATTCTTCATTGCATTTTTCTGTTTTAATAAACTATTGAAGTAAGAACGTGTTAAAATATTGTCATAAAATATTTAGAATTGAGTTATAGATTACTTTAGCATTAAGCTTAGATTTAGGAGTTATTTCACTACTCAGTCGCGTCTTCATTCGTGTATCGTGGGCCTTAGCATCAGAGGCGAATTTCCCAAATATTCGCTCACTGATACAACTTCAAGCTTTCATGAAAAGTACTGAAGTTTGTAGCTTTCTACGTTTCTACAATGAAATAATTTATCTTGTAAACAAAAATACTTTATATTTAAAAAAAAATATCAAAATTTCGATTGATAAGATAACTACACAGATCGATAAAAAAAATTAAGTTCATTGTCAATTTTAATATTTAAAGGTACCTTTACAGGATGAAAGGTAAGACGTTTGACGAATTTAGACAGGAGCTTCTACTCATGAAACTGAACAACTTTTGTTCTACAACTTTGCTGAATTCGTAAAAAAAAATTGGACTTTGTAAGGAAACTTCGCTCATCAGCTGACCGATTTCCATACAAAGTCCAAATTTTTTCTACGAATTCAGCAAAGTTGTAGAACAAAAGTTGTTCAGTTTCATGAGTAGAAGCTCCTGTCTAAATTCGTCAAACGTCTTACCTTTCACCCTGTATGTATACAAGTGTTGTATCTTCGGACACATACAGTATTCACATCAAGAAAACGATTAGAACCAATAAGTCAGTCTCGAAGCACTTATAATATGAGCTAACGTGTGTCTAAAGTTTGAATATCGCCAGTCGGGTAAACCTCTGGTGTAAAGTTGAACATGAAAAGGGAACCGGGTTCACCTAACTGAGACACGGCTGAAGTTAGACAATACACGATAATTATGATGTGCTGGAATAATCAGACGTTTTGTTTTAGGAAGCTGTGAAGAAAAAACTACCTCGTAAGAAAACGAAGAAACTATGATTAGAATTAATACATTTTTTTTGTAAAATTACTTACACCGAACTCGAATGCATTCATTGATATAAATTATCTGAAATCAGATAGATAGATAAGAGTCAAAAGCCGCTATTTCTACATAAAGTACCTTATTAGAGTTTACCGGAAATTTAAACACGGTTCTGTCTAGTTATTAATGCAGATTTTTTTGGTCATGATAATATTGCCCATAAACAAAATATTTTTTGTAAAAAATATTGTGGTTTTGCACGAATACTGAGAGCATGACTAAAATTGTTATATTATATCCTTGAAATTGACGCAATTTGAAAATGAAATCTCACGCTTCAATAAATAAAAAAACAATTGAAAAAAAACTATTGTTTCGTCACCAACACGTCAACCATTGCATATTGAAATCGGTACTTCATAAAATTGAATGTTACGACTGAATACATCACATTTGTTTGGAAATGACAAACTTTAAAGTAATATTCTAGAATGTTCGAGAATATTCGAGATAGCTGAACGCACCTTGATGTGGCTTCTGCTGCGGTTGGCAATAGCTTGAACTCCTGACACCGCAAAATGGCGTTCTAGTGTTTGAAATATTTTTGGTACGATAGACGCAAGAAATCTATCGTAATATTTGGTAAGAAAAGTTTAAAGGTACCTACTATCTACTCGACGTGAGAGTTTTCTAGAATATTAAGAAATAAATAAACACATTAAATAATTTAATAATTATGTTCATGTGTAAATTTTCATGAGATATTTAAATCATTTAATATCACAACATTATGAAATCATAAAAGACGTTAAAACTCAATATTTAATGATCACTCATGTTTAATTAAAATATTTCGTATCAGCCATAATTTATTTCTCGATTCACATTTAAATCGAACGATACAAAGTTAAATTCCATTATGTTCGTAATACGCTATTAATCCTCGCCAAGGGCTTATAAATGAGAGATTTCGATGGACCGAAGCTTTTCATCATTGATACACGAATATTATTTTAAAAATGTAATCATCTTAATTACTACTGACTTATATATTTTAATTCATATCGACACATCCATAGGTACGACCTTTTAATATTATTATTAAGATGCTTTGTTTTGACCTCGATGTTATGGTAATTGCCAGGCAAATATTTCGTCTATGTTTCTGAACGTCCAATCTCGATTTCCGATAATTTATTTTATCTATTATGACATTTTTTTTAGATTTACATGGTGAATATCCGTTGCATATTTCAGAGCTTTCACTAATCTTAAATAACAGTCCTATTTTCACACCTAGCTCGAGCCCCTAAGCCTCGTCATTGTAATTCCGACTCGGACTGCACTCTTCCTCATCTTACTTTGTGAACAGATAAACCTCACGAACTTTCAGCGTTGTCTACTTTGGAATACGATTTTATTCTAAACTTAGTGTCTTCCGAGTTACGGATGTTTCCTTTGGAGATAAATTCGAAAATCCTTTTAGTTCAATGTGTCAATGTTGTTTATGTTTAACGTTTGAGTGTAATAAAATATTGATGGCTATGTAGAGATCTCGTAAAGGTAATAAAAGATGTATCTTATGTCATACTTTTTCATCTTAATATAACGATATCATATTATGATGTGAACTGGCAAACTGTGCCTAATACAGTCACAAACATTTTTGGGCGAATGACTAATTTACGTTGCTAATTGGCATAAAAATTAAGCCCCATAGACAGAGTATGTGATATTTTAAACAATTTTAGTGAATCACTGAGAGGACTCATCGCATTACCGTTTTTACTATGTCGCGTAAATTATATGATGATGCACCTTGTGGGGCAAAACTGGGCAAAATTTTTAATAAGTTAAATCACTAATAAGAAAGTAAATTTGAAAAATTATATACACAATTAAATAACAATTTGTACACTAAAATATACCAATTTGAATATTCAATATGAGTTTACATTCTTCCTTTTATTAAATTGTTTTCATAGATATCCAACTACTGTAACTTTAAACTATTGTCTATCAAATTGAATAATATAAACTTTACCGATCAATTTCAATATCCAAGTAGCCATTATAAATTCAATGTATTTCACTATAAGTACCAATAACGTTAATTACAAAACGCTTGAAGCGATTCAATAAACAAACGATTGAACAAAACCTTTTCATTTCATTCGAAGCATCACAGAATTGGTTTGAATGAAAGCTAAATAAAATAAGTGTAGCTTCGAACAGCGTATAACGCGTACCTTTTAGAAGTGAAACTGCAAAGGAGAATGGGCATTTTACTATGGAAGTTGGGCCTGAACCCTTGAGTTGGACCAATACACATGAGATATTGTTTTTATAATAGATCATAACACATACATAACGGGAAAAATATATATAAAAAAATAATCAACCGGGTTTTTGTACAGTCACATCAAGTTTTATTTCTTTGTGTATAATATTTTTTGCAATAAATAACTGTTATAAGACAATGACAATATCTTTATGTTACTCCAATTCACTTTCACTTACAAATACGTACTAATCATAAGCCTTCTAATAAACGAAATACACTAATATTATGTTTTGTAACAGGTACATAAACCGTGTTTATTCACTTTATTATAATTCAACGTAGTTAGACGTTTTTTGTGGTTAAACTTAAACACTCCAGTGACATTTTGATTCATATTTACTTCACTCGAATTAAAAACACCGTTATTGTGCGAAAAATAATAGCCAAATAAATAAAACTTTTTGCCTTGACTGTACAAGAACCCGGTTGATTTATTTTTTTATTTTATTTATTTCGTAAGGTATGTGTAATGATCTATCACAACAACAATATTTCGTGTGTATTGGTCCTAGCCCAAGTTTCAGGCCCAATTTGCCCATTCTCCTTTGTTTGTAGCTCGTTATACCGGGACCAGCTAACTCTGTATTCACGGCTTGTAACTCGCCGTCGCGTTGTTAGGCTCAAATGCTAAATATATTTCATTTCAACCTTGCTCGAGGCTTTTTACCAATTATATACGATTCTGATTACTTTTTCTTTGAGGGGAATGAAGATGAATTTTGATAATTGGCTTGCTTTTGGCGTGTAGGTTGTAGCAGTATAAATATTTGCAGTGAACTTGTAAATGTTGTAAAATGAAAACAGTTTAGTTGGAAAAATCTAGGTTATTGATCTGGACGACAAAACCGTTATTTCGGTAATAATAACATACTGAAACTATAAGATAAGCAAATTGAACGCTTACCATTTCATTATTACTTGGTCATTAAAGATGACCTAAATAAATAAAATCCACTGTTTCGTCGGCTTTTTTGCTCCAATTTCTGTTTTGATGTGTGATGCAAGACGGGTCGTTAGCGGTGTATAAAACTCCCAAAATAATTGAAATGAGTTCGTTACACAAAGTTCGAAGCATAGTTTTGAACTGACCTATCCCATTAGTGAGTTATTGTTTCGGAAAACTGAACTGAAGCATGGACCGCACCGCT
The DNA here is from genome assembly GCA_907164685.1 of Colias eurytheme. Taxonomy (NCBI): domain Eukaryota; kingdom Metazoa; phylum Arthropoda; class Insecta; order Lepidoptera; family Pieridae; genus Colias; species Colias eurytheme. Next base: position 27,047 of record CAJQZN010022681.1, read on the forward strand.
GGTTTGTTTTTGTTATTTTATGAAAAGGAAACTAACAAACTTTTAACACCATTTGCCTAGAAATAGTTGAGACCATTAAGATATGAATGCGAGATATGTACCAAAAGTTACAGGAACATACTCTACTATTAACATTTTATTTACATAGTGCTTGAAAAGCCACAGACCAAATTCATGCATAGATTCGAACAAATGCGTCGCACTTACATATTATTATAATAATAATAATAATAAAGGCGTAGGGATGTGACGACCCCATCGCCCCCGGTTGGCATATCTACAATAGATATCCCAACCGTGCAGTCAGTCACCCCGCAGGGCACCTTGTGGCGAGGTGTCGGGGAGTAGCGACCCCGCGGGAACCGAGCGCTCCCGGGGGAGGCCCCTGTCCTCACCTCTGCACTGTCTCTGTGGCAGTTCGGAGTGAACAATGACGAGGTTCAGGATCCCCCACCTCTGGCTTGCCTTTGTTGGCCGTCCAGAGTGGAGCCGCCAGAGCTATATGCTCGGGGGTGGAAGTGTCTAATGGCGTAATAGCGGGGAAACCCGCTCCGGGCCCGCCGGCCCGCGATGGTGAAACCGGTGCCGCACCTCTCTACACCCCTAGCCGTTCAGCTGATGTTGCCCCCTTGTTGCCATTCTCGGTAACCTTTTTGGGAGCCCATCGACCGAACTGGCGAGTCACCGTCTGCCATTATTTTCAATTTTTAATATTGAAAAGGCAGACGTCCATAGTCCCCATAGAACCAATATACCAGTCCATCTAACACCCCCTTCCATAACCCAGTTTTGTTCATTTCCATTTTTCTGCAATAGTCCTACATTGGCCGCGGACTGCCCAGGGCTGTATCTCTATAGTGCAGTCATGGGCAGGCTGCGGCTGGTGTCCCACAACACATTAAATTCTCTAAAGGGCCTCTGCGTGTTGGACCTGTGTCCCCACGTAAGCCTTCCAAAGGACCGGGTATCTTCCTTCTGGTGGTACCCGTGTATTATGGAGAGAGACATAATAATAATAAGGGCGTAGGGATGTGACGACCCCATCGCCCACGGTTGGAATATCTATTGTCTACGTGACAATAGATATTCCACCCGTGCAATCAGTCAACCCGCAGGACACCTTGTGGCGGGGTGTCGGGGAGTAGCGACCCCGCGGGAACCGAGTGCTCCCGGGGGAGGCCCCTGTCTTCATCTCCGGCTCGCCTTCACCGGCCGGTCGGAGTGAAGCCTGACGAGGACAGGACCCCCACCTCTGGCTTGCCTTAACCGGCCGGCCAGAGTGGAGTCGCGAGAGCTTTTAGCTCGAAGGGTGGATGCGAAGCGTAAGTGGCGAGTGGGCACGTGATGCTGGACCCTCAGGGAGCGCGTGATCGTAGTTTAAAGTCCAGGGACGCCTCTCCACCCTTAGCTGCTCACAATATGTTGCCCCCTTGTCGCACTATTGCAGCGACTTATTTCGGGGGCCCATACAGTGAGAGGGCGAGTCACCACCTGCCAACATATTTTTACTTTCTTTTAGTAGAAAGGCAGGTGCCATAGTTTCCCATAGTCCTCAGTACCAGTCCATTTAGCATCCCAATCCATAGCCCAATCATTAAATTTCCATACCCTGCAATAGTCCTACATCGGCCGCGGACTGCCCAGGGCTGTATCTCTATAGTGCAGTCATGGGCAGGCTGCGGCTGGTGTCCCACAACACATTAAAATTCTCGAAAGGGCCTCTGCGTGTTGGATCCGTGTCCCCACGTAAGCCTTCCAAAGATCCGGGTACTGTCCTTCTGGTGGTACCCGAGTATTATGGAAATAATAATAATAATAAATTCTTTATTTCAGAACAATTTAGTCCCATAATTTACATGTATACAATTTTAATCAATTTAATACAGAAAAACCAATGAAAAAAAAAAAACATAAAGCCATTACTTAATTATATCATAATAATTGAGATCCAAGTTTTATACAAACTACTAGTTATATTTCGGTCAGCCAGACTGCGTACAATTTTATTTCTACATTTGTCAACTCTGGACATAAATGTAGCAATCCTGTGTCTCTGGATGGCATTCAAGGAGTTTACTCTAAAGTTGGTATACATCTCCGAAGCGCTGCAAAATTTGTCGAGCCCCATCAAATATCGGAAGATGTTATTGTGCTCTACTCGAATGCCATCGTATGCTTTTTTGGTGTAATTAGTCCAAAGTTGACAAGTATAGAGGGACTGACAGAAAGTCTTAAATAAATGAACTTTAACGGAATTGGATGCCCCACGAAATTTCCGGATGATCATATTGCCGACGACACAGAGGGCACGTCGTTGTCGCTCAATATCGGCATCATCTTTTCTTTTGGATGTAACAATGTGGCCAAGATACTTAAAGCTATCTACTATTTTAATAGGGTGACCGTTAATGCAGATTGGCGGAATGTTATCCGGTCCCTTACCCGATCGGAATATCAACATTTCTGTTTTCTTTACATTGTACTGTAGACTATGTGAAAGAGCATATCTTTCACATATGCCAACTAGTTTTCGTAGCCCTTTGATTGAGGGGCTGAGTAGGACCATATCATCAGCGTAACTCAAATTATTGACATATCTGCCATCTAGTTTAAGTCCAACTTCAGTCCTACTCAGCTCCACAATCAAATCATTAATATATAAGTTAAACAGATCGGGTGAGGTTACTCCGCCCTGTCTAACACCACACGGGAGAATATAGCTGTCGGACAGAGTACTGCCCCACCTAACGCTGTTCGTCTGATTATCATACCAATATGTAAAAAGACCAACAACGTCAGAAGAAACATCACTGCTGCGAACTTTTTTCCATAATAAATCATGGTTCAAGGTATCGAAGGCACGACTTAAGTCTAAAAAACATGCATATACACTAGTATTCTGATTATTATAACAGTTAACAATTTCTTTTAATGTATATATAGCCATATCAGTTCCCAATTCAGGTCTAAAACCGAATTGGGCATCGTCAATATTAATATATGGTGACAATTTGGAGTGCAAAATTTTTTCAAGTATCCTGGCCACAATTGTTGCCAGCGAGATAGGTCGATAATTAGCCACGCTCGAGATACTACCGGTTTTATTCTTAGGGACAGGGATAACTATAGTTTTAATTAAATCCTTAGGTAAATAGCAATGTTTGAGACAGAGAGTATAAAATTGAGCCAGAACAGGGTAGATGTTTTTACCAGCATATAAAACGTGTTCCATACTAAGAGCATCATGACCCGGTGACTTTCCGCGCTTCATATTTTTAATCACCTGAAAAACATCCTTAGATGTTATAATAGTATTACTTAGCTTAAGTTTCTCAGTTGATTGTACGGTCTCAGCTGAAGTTGATACATACACATTACCATTGACATTTGCATTAGCTATAGGGTTTGTATTAAACTGTGCCCTGAAAAGATTAGCTATAGCTTTAGAATCTTGTTGTCCATCTACGCAAGCAGGTAAAACGTTTTTGTAATCCATTTTCTTAGTTTCCTTCCAAAATTCAATAAAATTTCCGGTATAATGATTTTGAGCTAAAATATCTAACTTTATTTTGTCTTGATTTTTTTGAACATATTTTAATGCAGTCTTAAATTCTTTACGTGCCGAGAACATAGCATCAATCAATCATCAATTGATACGATTGCTTATAGATATTGCTGTATAATATTATAAAAGAAAAATATTTTATGTTAAGGAAGGTTAAAGAAGAGCGGATAGTACTTAATAAAGGCGTAAAGCCATAATTTCAAGTATGTTTCGACACGACTTTTACAAACCATAAACTTTTATACTCCAGTGGATATGTTTCTTAATTTTATGCGCGTACCCTGGTGTACAAGCACCCTTAACATGACCAAGCATATTTTGGGTAACTCACGAATATAAACCGCCGTGACTACACATTAAATATACCCGAAATTTTAAAATAACTTTCATTTAAAATTTACGGTTAAATTTAAACGGAAAACTTAAAGACATCTTAAGTTTTAGTGAAACGCAAAATTTTGTTAAGTTCATGCTTAAATATGTTGCATAAGTTAAATATTAGAAATACTAAAAGTTTAGCTAAAAGCGACATTCCGGTTTGTAGTTGAAAAAAATGAGTACTTATTCATAAAAATTTGAAAGTTCTTATGAAAATATTAAGTATTATTTTCTTATATTGTAGACTTTATTTTCTACACACATCTAAAATATATTTTCATTTCCATCCGCAAAAACAGCATGGTTTTGAAACAAACCGATTCAATTATTGTTAAAAATGAAATAAAATACGCCATTGAGCTACAATCGAATAAAAAATAATGATTTTAAAAGAATATGTCGAATGATTTTTATCAGAATATAGTAGAGACTACTGTTTACACGTTATTTCCGTTAAAAACCGTTCCGTTTCTCATTTAAAAATCCAGAAACCGGTTTGTTCTCGAATTTTCTTAATTATCGTAACTTCATGAAATACATTTAAATATATTCTTCTATAATAATAATAATAATATAAGCTTTTATTTCCTTACTTTTACAAAAAATGTTTTACAATTTAACTTAATACTTTATATAATAATTTGTAAAATCTTAAAACTAGTATATGTTAATTGTTAGTAACATTGTTGCTATTCTATGTTAGTACTTATCCTATTTTCTTAATTATTGTAAGGACCGCTTTGTGCGGTGAAAGCCTCCTCCAAAATTTTCCATTTCTGCCTATCATTAGCCAGTTTTACCCATTGATTCCCCGCTACATCGACAGTGTCATCTTGCCATCTTTTATTGGGTCTGCCTCTTTTTCGGCTCCTGTCCGCTAAAAACCAGTTTGTAATGATCGTTGACCATCTTTCATCTTTTTGCCTTTGGTTGTGTCCTGCCCATCTCCATTTTAATCGAAGAACATGATTACCGACGTCATACGCTTTTGTTGCTTTCCTTATGGATGTATTTTTTATATGGTCTTTTAACCGGATATTCATGTAGCTTCTTTCAATTCCTCGTTGGCAAACTCTTAATTGGTTAAGAGATTTTTTGGTCAGCGACCAAGTTTGGCATGCGTAAGTAAGACACGGTAACAAGCAGCTGTTCATGGCCTTCGTCTTCAACCGTACTGGTATCGGTCCTTTAAATATGTCTTTCATAGACCAGTACTTGTTCCATGTCATTGTTATTCTTCTTGATATCTCTCTCTCTGTGCAGGACTTAAACGAGATAAGGTGACCCAGATATATGTACTCATCTGTGTATTTCAGTTCTTTTGTGTCTACATATAAAGGTGTTTTTTGTCTATTTGTCATAATTTGTGTTTTGTCATAGTTAATTTCTAATCCTGCATTTCTGCTATGTTCACTGAGGGTGGTTAACATTGACTGAAGTTGAATCGGACATTCTGATAGTAACACTATATCATCTGCGAACCGTAAGTGGGACAAGTATTTTCCATTTATCCTTAAGCCTTTGTCTGTCCAATCTAGTTTCCTAAAGATGTTTTCGAGTACTGCAATGAATAATTTCGGTGAGAGTGGGTCTCCTTGTTTAACACCACGTTCTATTGGAAATGGTGAACCATTCGTGTCCAGCTTTATTCTTGCATAGTTTTTTGTATATATTTCTTTAAGAAGATTGATGTAGCCAGCCTCTACACCCTGTGCTTGAAGAGCTTCCCATATCGAGTCATGAAATATTGAGTCAAACGCTTTTGAGTAGTCTATAAATAATATGTATAGGGGTCTGTTGTATTCCACGCATTTCTCAATAACTATTTTTAATGTAAATATATGATCTACTGTAGAGAATTTTGACATAAATCCAGCTTGCTCTACCGGTTGGCTCTCATCTATTGTATGGCTTATGCGTCGTAATAGGGTAGATGCGAAAACTTTATACAGACATGATATTAGGCTTATTGGTCTATAGTTAGATATTAATTTTGGACTTCCTTTTTTATATATTAAAACTATTTCAGATTCCTTCCACTGATTTGGTATTACATTTTGTGAGAGGATCAGATTGAATAAATTTGTTAGTGTCTTAACCATCATATAAGAACCTGCTTTTATCATCTCATTAGTAACTCCATCTGCACCGGGACTCTTGTCAGATTTTAGATTTTAGATATTCTTCTATATTCCTCAAAAAACATTAATTAGATTATGAACAATATTAAAAAAATATATAGGTAAGCTTAATTTAGCTCATGCGGGTAACGTTTCACTTAAAATTCGTTTACTATTTCAAAAGCTCTAGTTTTGGTCGATCAAAACCTAACATCTCAAGTTTAATAACCATATTCCATACATCCTGTTACATTACCGTTTCGCTTACAATATTTACCCCAAGATGTCCAGGTTACCCTGAACTTTACATACAGCAAATATATTTTGAATCGAGTGTCAAAGGCGTTTTACGCGCGAACGGCTTGAAGAATAAATCACACGAGGATGCATCTTGCTTGGCACAGACTAGAGCATAGTTTAAAACTATGATGTATTGCCCCGGAGAAATGTTTTTCAAGATATATGATCCATGTTGTTTGTATTTTAAACGGGTTCGCGATTTGTGGATTTTATAAGCTGTTTTCGATTTTGAATTTAGTTTTTTGAATTGACTACGTGGGGAAAATTGTGGCTTTGTTTTTTGTATTATTGTTATTTGTTTAGGTTTCATGAACGTGGAAATTGCTGTCTTCCATTTTCTATTTTCTTTAATGAAAAAGGTTCCTTGTGTCTGTTTATTTTTCGAATCACTATGTTTACGATATTATATTAAGGAAGTGAGTTTTTCCGATCACAAAAAAAAATGAAACAGTGATGATTAGAGGAAATACACTTAAGTAACACGGAATTAGGGAGAACAATAAAATCACAAAACATTATATTATTTGGTGGTTTGAAGCAGTTTCTATT
>CAJQZN010022685.1:0-16222 GCA_907164685.1 Colias eurytheme
TTATTTCTCAATCGAACCTAAATTAATTTGAACAAATCCCATGCAGCATTTCATTAAGCATAATTCCAACACTTATAAAGTCGACACGGTCTATGGGACCCCCCGTGAACCGATAATACGATTATAAGTCGATCAATCGATTCCACTCAATAAGCCAGTACTTTCACCGAGTGTAAATGTCAAATCTTTTTGACATTATTAAATCTGGATCGACGCGTAATCTTCGACTTGTTTTGATGGCTAATCCTTTTTGTTACGGCCATTTGTTGTAGTGTGTAATGTAATGAACTGCGTGGGACATGGCTGCATTCGAATTCAAACATGTTTTTAAAATAGTTTACATTAACCGATGCATATGCTAGCTCTAAAGAGCTAGAGATAGAGCTTTAGTAAACTAAAGCTTCTGCTAATCAAAGTTGAAGCATGTTCCAGGGTTTATTAGGCCTTAACGGCCGTTCAAAAATTGCCATAGCGGACGGTATTTCACGTCCACACGGCGGGGTATTGGTAAAGTTTTCAACTAGCAATAATCGCACCTCGGATTAACCTCATTGGTTACGATATTGCCTCTGCGCAAAGTTAACCAAAATTCAAGAACCCAGTCTTCTTACGGTACTGAAAAAACTTTTCGATAGCGCGATTTAAAATACAACTAGCGCCATCTGTCGGTCGTCTTGTACGTGACATGCGCAGAAGTGATGAGTGTAAAATCTACATGCTACGCGAAGTCATTAGAGTTTGGGATTTTAAATGTTTTCTATGTCAATTATTTTACTCACACTCTATATATATAATAAAATATTGAAGAAAATTGATATTATATAGGTATCATAGTTGCACTAATTGTATCCGTGCTGCGATTACAGTTATCTATTATAGTCGGCGTAACACCTTATATAAAAGCGATAAATCATAATATAAATTGTAAGTTTATTTATTGGCTCCCTCGTTAACTTTTGGCTTTTGGTTGAAACATTTTCACGTAGAATTTCCCACAGATAATGATGCAGATATGAAGAAAGGACTGTATCTCTAACAAAATAATATTTTTAATTGCTTCTATAAATATTTTAGTGTTACTGTACTAGTTTAAAATATAATATTTTAAGTAATTTTTTATAAATTAGTAGGCGTGTTGTTATAACTTCTCCGCAAGAACATGAAGGATTTTATTACATTGTTAGATTTAGACCAGCATTACTATCAAATCACTTTCCCAAGCGGCAATCCAGCCCACAAATTCGGAATCACGCGTGCTCTCACCCCAAAAGGCTCCATTAACAAAATCCGTAACAAACGTGGAAGCACGCCATCTGACCGGTAGCCACGTCGTGACCCGACCCGCCAGCGGTCACGACACCTCGATTGATGATTTCCGAATGAATGAACCGCATCAAACCCCTAACCTCACACAAAAACCGCCAAACAAACGAGAAATCAAAATCTCCAGTAAGAACGTGCGTGCAATCACGATTCGGATGCTATTTGGTAAAAACTATTGTTATTTTTGGATGCTGAATGGGAGGCGTAAAAGTATCATATAATAGGGAAGTTAAAAATATATTTAGCGAAGAGGAAAATGAAAGATCTGTGCGGCTCGAGGTGATTGTTTGAAATTTCTGTAGTCTGTTTTCCTGTAATTTATGTAAAAGAATACTTGCAGTATTTTTTTATTTTAGCCTATTGCTCAAATATGTTTTTCAGAAACTTTCAATATCTACCAAAACATGCATCTTTCATTTACCGCTTTTAATGACCTAACTTTTCAATTCTTCAGGAATTTAAAACAACTTTTGAAACCTACCAACTTTCCATAACGCCTACAGCGAACCACAATCATATTTAGTTCCGTAAGACAAACCACTTCGACATATAATCATAGATAAGCTGTGATAGCATCTAAACGCAAGCGAGGTCAAGAGGCTACCAATAATATCATTAATCCAGGCCATACTCGAAACAATACAACATCGAATATGCTCATTAATGTTTGCGTAACAATAAATTTTGGCAATTGTTTCAAATAATCGATCCAATGAAGCAATGCCTTCAGAGCTCAATTAGAACCATTCAAGAGATCTAACACGATTAGTATTGGGAAATGTTATGACATTTGGTGAAAAGTGATTAATGTATGCTATTAATTTGGGGACCTTAAGATACACTGGCTCTCAATAACTCAATGTTATTAGTGTTATTGTTCTACCGCTATGTAGATTACAAATTATAAGAAGTATAGGACTTTATCTATAATGTTTTCTACAGTAGAACATTGTCAATTTTTCGGCGGTATTACAATCCACCCTCGTAAACGTCGAAATAAGACACCTCATGGACAATTACAGGAAATGTTTAGTTAAAAACCAACCTACCAACCTACGTTCCAAGAAGCAATAGCGAATTTGTATAATATTCACACGCATTTCCTTGAAGGACCATTTCCTTTTTCGCCAATAAGTTAATTTTACCAATAAGTTCCTTGTGTAGACAAACTGAGTAATGTTTGGTTACAAACCCCGCTGATCAAGTATTAAATTACTACACAGGACCAACGATAAAATATCCAATAAATATGATACCGCTAATCAATTCTGATGACTAACGCGACGTGTGTCCCAACAGAGTTATTTCAGTGTTAAACTATCGGCGAATTATGCCAAGTGTTGGGCAAAGACAATAGTTGGTAAGTAGATCGGGGTCAGGGCGGGTCACGATCCGATACAGGCTTTTGGGGTCAGCTACTATGTGGACGTTGTGCGTAACTAACACTGGAGCTTGCGTGGTATAAAATATAGGACCTTTATGCGCTTGTTATATGTGCAGCTCCTTTGTCGTTAGAACGATATGGTAACCAGATTTTAAATGAATAAGATTTATATTCGAGTATGTCAGGATACGGATCAGGATATCATTCAAAGCATAGATGCTCGAATATTGCAATCGAGAGGCACTCAATTCAAAAAAGCTTCAATTCTGTTAAGATCAATTAATGAAAAGCAATCTCTTCGCAATTTCTAATTCACATTTGTTTTAATCGGTAATGCAATGCTGCTAATGTTCTTTTACGAGGACAGTAAGAGTAATCTTAATCTTAAAAATTTGATGAACTAATTGGACAATAAAGTAAAACTTTAAATTTTAACACACTACACTTTGGGTTCAATCTTCTAATTTCCAATATGTCCGTCCAGCCCTAAGGTGATTCTTAGACTAGTTGTGAATATTCCTATTTTCCGAACAACTTTCTGCTATACATCACATTCTGTACACACATTTTAAATCTCCAAGACAGTATTGTATCGTGTTATCATACGGGGTTGATAGATTCGTCACTGGTCACTATCGTGATCATGACCGGTCGAGACGGATTCCAGTGGCCCGTGCCATTGTCCAATCGATCACAATTACGGATGTGGTGCTTAATCATGTTGATTATAATAATTAGTATTAACACGCCCAAGGCGACGCCCGACTCCTGTGTTGTTTGAAGAATTTCAATCGATGTGATTGTACAATAACGGTACGTGTGTTTTTGTTTAATATGATACAGAATGGGGAATATCTTATCAAGAAGAAGAAAAATTAGAAGGAAAGATGCAAAGTGCTACTATCAGGCATCAGCAAATATGCTTCTGGGTATGATGAAGAAGTAAGCTATTTGGTGCTGGATATTTGTCTTGTTTGCTCATTTAAATGAAATAAAACACATATTCAACGTATATATTTTTATGCTTTTACGGTTAAGCTCGAAGGATCAGAATAAATATTGTGACACATCTCGACAATTTTTATAACAGAACTTTTAAATACGTTCGAATGCATTAGGTATCAGACGAATGTATAATCATATGTATAATGAAACTATACGTATTAATATATGTATAACTGCTTGGGAGTGATAATGTGACTTTTTGTGGGCGGCATAATTTAAAAACTGAGGTGATTAAATTCAGTATTTATGACTGATACCTAAAGTTCTTTACATATATTATACATAGCATAACATATTAATACATAACAACTAAAGTAAACTTAAAACAAGTAATAGCAAAAATGTAAACGAAAGTGTTCTTCAGATCGCATAAACACTTTTAATTTCATTCTTTACGGTACAAGTTTTAGTACCATTTCTTAAACACGATGAAATAAACCACCAATAAAACGAACAAGGCAAATAATAAATCACTGTAGATTATGCAAGACACAGCAAAACTATTAGTAACCGTCCGAACTTCGAGCTCTTCCAAATAACTTGACACCGTGAACACTTCCAAATAAATGATCATCGACATAATTGGAAATTTGAATTAATTGATATCTAATCTCGAGGAACACATTCACTTGTAGAGAAGCGTAACAAATTATTGGATCTGAAGCTTTGATAGATGATGCGTGTGTTGAAGTCATTATAGTATGCAAAGTTTGTTTTGATACAAAGGAATCTGTTTAATTATTGTGGCGATATTTCACATATACTTTAAGACGAAGCACTGTTATATTAATCGTATGTAAAAGCATTTCCTTATTGCATTAAGTTTAAATTCAACTATGTTAAACAACTGTAGCAAGAATGCAAGGATTATAAAAAATATACCTAAGGTTATGATAAGCTGTATTGAAATGAATCAATTCAAAATTAAATTCCCTTTAATACGCTGCAAGGCAAAGAGGCGAAACGAAACGTTGTATTTCTATTAAGACCAACACATCGTTGATAGAACACGGTGTTAAGTAACAAAGCAATACTTCGTTAGAACGCCCGAGTGACAGCTAACAAAACGTAAGAGAATGTCACTTGGAATAAATCGAGTGAGAAAATAAAGCATTTCGCTGTCCCCGTTTCGAGTCGAAGCGTTGTTCGAGGCTCATCTTGATACGGTTTCGCTCGTGGGAACACTGGAGTGCTAATTTATTGCTGTGTGCCCGGCTACATGCGACTGACGACTCTATCCGAGCCGGTGTTGCAAGCAGCGAATGAGAGCTACGACCGAAATCTAGTAACGCTGATAAGGGAATATGGAACAGGTTTTATGGGCTTTTTATTTTATATTTCATATTTGAATTAATTTCAAAAGTGCAAAATGGTATGTTTGTTTTCTGTGGTGCTTAAGCTGATTCCATTTGATGTCGCTGTAATTACCAAACTTGTTTAAAATGTTACAAAATGCTCAACCCATGTTGTTTCTATAAATAAGATCAGAAGAATCTGAACGAAATCAGATTAATCGATGAAATCATCGTAAATAAAATTACACTAAAGCTGAAGAAAATAAGTGAGTTACACTTCTCCAATGAAAACTTCACACAAAATCTTACACACATATGGAAGATAACGAGTTTAACTGAGTAACAAGGTATAGATATAGAAACAGATATAAAGACAACAGAAAAACCACTTAAAAGTTTTAATAATGATCTCAATTATGAAACAGGGAAATACATAAAATTTCAGCTGTCAGCAAGCCACGTTTTAATTGCCTTTCAAATTGAATACAGTGATAAAAATAAATCATCAGCGGCATAAACAATTGCAATATACATAACATCGCGTTACCCATATTTCACCGGCGTGGCAATCTGATCGCTAAATTGACTATAACCGCTCACTAAGCAGTGGCATAAATAAACAAACGTGCCAAATGATGCACGAATTCAATATATATTTACCCATTAAGGAGTCCTAGATGCGTTGCGAAATAGTAACATGCTGGATCCGGATCATACAGGTGGTATTGTACTCAAACGTGACCTGGCTTGCGCAAACGCCGGCTAAAACTTTTACTTCACGAATATATTTAATACTCGTGTCACTTCGCTAGTCTTGTAACTATTACATAAACGCGGATGCATTAAGGATGTACTGCCCAAAATGAGCTCGATCTCAGCTTGTTTCATAGATAGTTTTATGAAATCTTTGAAATTGCTTCGCTTCAAGATAGAGTCATTAACGTGTCAAAGTCATAAATCGATCGCGAGCGCTCTGGTGGATCGTCGAACAATTTAATAGGCTCATCATATAACGAAATTATTGTTTTATTATGGCTAAGGTAAAGGGGTAAAGATACATCACGAAAAAGTTACACACTATGCACCCATTTTTGAATACAAAAAGTGCTCAAATATTTTTAATCATAAGTAAAATATTAGCACTTTAATAGAATTTTTGGAGATGCAAGAAATTCAATTCAAAAAATTCAATCAGCTTTTAGATTGATGCAAACAGAAGACAGAAATCGCTTAATAACACATAATATTAATCCAAATAAAGATGCTCTACATGGCGATATTTTGGCTTATAATAAAATACTAGTACGGAGTACCCAGAGATGTCTATATTGAATCTATGAAAAATAATAGCTTAGAAGGCGACTACGAATCGATAAATAATACAGGGCACTAAAAATATTACAGATTCATTGCTACAATAAACAAAGAACTGGGACGTATTTTGTAATATCAAATGTCATAGAATTAAATATACAAGCGAAATAAATGTACGACAAACAATTATTACCTTGAAGGTTCGATAAAATATACATTTGTTCTGTATAATAAATAAACACGGCGTAAAATAAAGCGATCGCGTGCGATGAAATGGATTTTATATTTCCAATAAAACATCTCGGTATAAACATTTCATTTCTACTATTAATGTCTCAGTTCATTCTTTTTTGAGACACACTACATCAATATTGATTAAATTTATCCATAATTAATTAGAAATTTTCCATATTTTATTTGGTATGAATTTTATATTTTCACAGTGGAATTTATATCTAAAACAATTCCAAAATATGGTTGATTAAATATCTGAAATTGAGTGTGAGTTTAAACATTTTTACCCTATACTTCTCATACGCATATCTCTTTCTCTAAGATTATTATGAGAATCACAAACAATTTAACTTTGATTCTATCTACAGCTATCATGGAGGACATGATATCACATTAATTGCCAGAGATAGTCTACTATCGCTACAAGGTAATAGTTTTAACAATATCCTCAATAAGGAACAGCGAGACATTTCCAATGGGACATTCACACAGCGCGACACGTAATTCAAAATCAAAATGGAAGTCAACGCATTATTCAAAGCAATTATCTTGGCATCTCGTAACTGAGAAATTTCTATTACGACCGTTCGTATTAAGGTATCAGATTGAGAGGAGTCGACTCAATATATCTTTCTGGGCGTTAATAGCATCGAACTATCGACTCTCCTATTATTTTGTCGAGTAGCAAATTTATAGATCGCTGTATTAACGGTAAAAGTTTGTCCGAGTCCTGCCGATATTACCGAGCATTGCGGTAAAGGTCGTCCTGTATACAAGAGTCGATACTGTGGGATAAGCTGCTTCGGGAATAAATATTTATAGGAACATTAAGGGGAATTCAAGGAACTCCAGATAAATGCAATGAGTATGCCATACGTTTATGCTAACATATTTCGAATACTTCCAAGTTAGAATATGTTTAGTTTTATCTGTGAGATTTTAAATTTTTAGTATTCCGACTTATACAAGAAAACTTTCTCAATGTTATTATGTATTGCGTTAAATTGCAAGTAATAATTTCAGCACTATATCATGTGAAATTGAACAATATATAAGTTACGTCACCAAAACAGCGTGCATATATTTCCCTTGCAGCAGCGCAGCGCGGGCAGCGATTTCACGGCACAAGCGCATCCTTTAGCCACGGCTGTCGGCCCTCGATCACGCTGCGACAAACGTTGCGTCACCAACAATATGGTGGATCGTGTTACACTGCCCTAAATCTCTTTGTTCTTCGATTCGCGTGTACAAACTGTCTAGTGAACGGCGCTCGTATTATTAGAATTATCCTCAGTATAAATGATAGACCAGTCTCGATGTATTGCCGAGTCGACTCCGAGATTTGAAATTACGATTTTCTGGCGACACGGCCATAACTTAAAACGCTCTCATTACAGAACTCGCCTCGCAGGGAGACATTAACAATTTTAATTTGCTTAGTTACGTTCATTTGACAATTTATTGAGTTGTAAAACTTATGTTTTGGATTTGATGAAAATCGACTTTGAATTGTATAAATGAATCATATTTACTCTGTTTACTGTTTATACAATATGTTGATGTAATGAAATTTAAATTTGTTTTTCTTAAAGTAGGTTACCAAAATGGCAATTGCTTGAATTTTAAATATGAAAGTAGTAATTTTACAAATAGATACAAAATAAATTTGGCATTTTAACTTTCATAATAATATCTATTTACATATTCAACATTTATTACTCTGCGTAAAACATATTCCACCAAGATTTGGCTTTAGAGAATCGTAAGCAGCATACGATATTCTCTCCTAATAGCGAACACAAAATATACATAGGTATAAACTCGTACGCGTTGTCTGTTGACGTAAGTGGTCAGTCGGGTACGTCTGGTAGAGTCGCACACGGTGTTTGGACACGCGCCCGGCGACAGCGACAGATCGCGTTTCGATCCGTGATAAGATGTTATCTGGGGTGCGCACGCGCCAATATAGGGCTGTCACTGTTGAGTTATATATTTTTAGTTACTATTAAAAGTCATCTGTAGTTATACAGAGGAGAGATTTTATTTTCGTTTTGTTTAGAATTAATTAAATTTTTTATTTTTAAGTATAATTGGAATGTAAATTAACGAGACGAAACTGCATAATATAAAATGCATATCATTTTACAGATTATCAGAATTTTTTTTGCCAAAAAACGTATACTACTTTACATTTTTTATGAATATCTTGTACTTTAAAAACCATTTTCTTAAGCTTTTTGTTAAATATTACTTTTGGATAAAATTTGGATGTTATTGCACTCTATTATTGTATTAATAGTTTTATCGAAATAAAACTCAAAAATTTCCCTAAAAAAATAATAAACTTAAGTGACAACCCTAATTATCTTTACTTGACCGGTTATTTCACCTTCAAGCAAAACAGATTTATGGGTAGGCGTAATGACTTTTCCGATTAATTGTACCCGAATTCTCTATTACTTTATGCGTTATCTATCGTTGAAGTTATCTACAGTCAGAATTAGTTTACAAGATATCATACTTGGAAATTGGAATTTATGTCAGGATATTTTGAGCAAATATTTTGGTACTGTCAAGTTCAGAATAATTTTAATTAGTAGATAGGCTGTGACTTTTGGCACAGATAGTGTCATATTTTATGCTTTTGGAATTTGGTAACATACAGATAATATTACGTCGGTAGATTAAATTAAGTAAAATTTTCAATCAATTCATTAAAGTATTGTTTATTATACTTACTCAAGATATCATTCATTCATTTATTAGAAGTAAGAACTATTTTTGAGATTTTCTTATATTTTGATTGTTTACTAGAAGGAAGATAGAATATTTCCATTCCTTATGCCTAAAGCCATTTACATTATTACTGAACGTGCCTTTATTAACCTACAAATATATTAAAATCACTTCAAAGACAAACGCATCGCAGAATCCCCATTTAACCTAACAAACACAAACCTCTATTACAGAATCTTTACACCGAGCACAATGAAGCGTTACCATCAATCAGTCATCTCAATAAGTAATGTGGGAATTTGAAACATGGCTTTGTTCCTGCAGCTGCGTCGGCGCAGGCATAAATCATATTCGAAACTTTATAGATCTGTATCTAGATAACTTTTAATTATGGGAATTAGAATGGCATTCGGTGACTCGAGTTTAATGCTCGGAGAGGCGGACCTATGTTAAATATTTGAAACGAAATGTTGCTTGGTAATTTTTTATTTTACTTTTCTTTTGTATTATTTTGATCAAATAGGAAGAACATTTTGTGAGAAAGGGATCGTTTACTTTAAAATTTAAGGCCGATGTTGTTTGATTTTTATAATGATGCTCTGAAAACAGAAGCCAAAAATGACTAAATGACCAAAAATGACTAAATTATATTTATTATTGTATCATTATTAAATATTAATATCAAATGACACTTACAAGTAATTATATTGTCCACTATACTTGTATATTCTCCGAGCGACTTCCATTAACCTTTGTAAAATAATAATTAATTAATTCGAAGTTTTAAATGCTAGAGTTGCCTTTCCTTTAAGGATTATAAACCTTCAGTAGCGTTAGCTACTATTAAGTTTGCCTTCAGTTAAAAGACAAGATCTATACTTTACAAAATCTAAGTAAATCAGTTACAATATAATACTACTGATTGACTGAGCTTTCAAGCTTTTTTTATGCCTAAAATTTGGAAAAGAAAGAAAGAACACCTTACATTTCCACAAAACACCTCAATGTCCCTAAGTTAAAACCACAGGTTAAAACCAAACAAGAAAGTATAAACCCACAAATAATATCAGTAATACAACCTTTTCATTATCTACCTATATAGGGTAAGATCACGATGTCTATGGCCCTAATTTAAGTTGCCATAAAGTTCCCTCTGCCCTAATGTGGTAATTTCGAAGTATAGTATGTAATCTAGTAATTACTAATATATGGCACTGCGCGCGCCGATGTTGGTTATAAGATAGATTTTAAAAAGCCCTTGCGATTTTCCCACGGCTCTACTGAGCTGTGGCGAATAGGGATGTGACTTTATCGATAATTCCATGTTAGATACTTTAATTTCCTTCTTATATCGCCGGTATTTTGGATATCTATAGGCGACATTTTTTATAACTGTATGCATGCTTATTAGTTAAGTTTATTTTGATACTCCAAAAAATCGAACGCAATTAAGAGATATTTTGATTATATTTAAATTAGGTGTGATAGATTGGAAAATAAACGGGAAGGGGATTTAATATCGGCATTAAATGTGTACTATATTGAATTGAGCTTTAGTTAAATCAACGTAATTTTTTTTAAAGTAATTATTGGATTATACATTTCCAGTTTTTGGTGGATATGCCACTAAAATAAGAATTATAACTATTATATACTCAATTATATAATTATCACTACAAAGTATAAAACAAAGTCGATTTCCCTGTCCCTATGTCCCTATGTCCTTATGTCCCTATGTCCCTTTGTACGCTTAAATCTTTGAAACTACGCAACGGATTTTGATGCGGTTTTTTTTAATAGATAGAGTGATTCAAGAGGAAGGTTTATATGTATAATAACATCCATTAAATAGTGGAGAAGTACTGTTATTTTTGAGGTTTCTAAAGTGATGTCGTAAAAAATTACATTTTTTCCGCTTACATTGCAAACGCAGGCTGAACCCTACGAGTTTTATCAAAATAATGTACTAAGTATTATACACATTGAAAAGGTCTATAGAAAAGTCCGCGATGGTATATGTCTATCTCTTATGGATAACCCACAATAACATTTTTTTGTCATTTACTTTTTACGAAAAATAATGGCTAATTTTCGATGCGATTTTAACCAATACAGCATTAATCCTTAACCAATTAAATACCTTGAATACATTGTTCGTTTAATATAGATCTATATGGCCCTTTACACCGTATGATTTAAGTGAATATTTTCGAAGATATTACAGATTTAAAAATTGCGGGACGTAGCGTTTGCGGCGGTACCGGCCGGCCGCCAGGCTATCTATACGAAGTCGGAGCGGGCCGCTATGTTTTTATATACAACGTTCACAGTTTTTCTGTAGTGTATTTAGTATCAGCATTGCACCCGTGCGAAGCCGGGGCGGGTCGCTAGTATATTATATAAAACGTACTTTGCACCATCTCTCTAATGGATAATATGCATAATTTCATATATTTTTGCTTAAATCGATATCCTTCCACCACTATAGGATTGGCTACCGACGGAACGTGACCGCCCGCGACAAACGGCGCGCGTGACGTTTTTGAACGCAACCCGATATGTCGCAGATACTACCATCTTATACTAATATACACACGGGATTATAGTCCCTGTTATTAAGGCGATTAGATTGTTTTCCCAATGCGTGAATTAAGCATCGAAATCTAGGAAAGAGGATTGAAAAAGTTGAAGAAAATTTGATAGAGTTGAGAAGTCATCAAGCGTTAATAAAGTTATCTAATAATGGAAAAAAATATTATTTAAATATGAGAAAATAAAGATAACCGGTAAGGTAGGTATCTTAGTACCAAGACTACTGGAATCATCAAACTACAATTAGGTCACAGTTGTGTCTATTTCCAAAAATATCCAGTTACTATTAATTACTCCATCGTTTGAAGTACATAGAAATTTCCAACGAGACTATTTAACTTCCGTTAATAACCAGATTTGGAGGACGCGTCGATACATTTGATGTATAACAAGGCAGTCTTCCACTAATTGGCTTCACCTAAGCACCGTATACCGATATTGCATTAAGAGCGTCAACCTCCAACGTAGATCGGTATCTTTGTGCACTAATTTGTGTCGCAACGTAGGCATCGGCCCTTGGTATTCTGTCAATTATCAGCTTGTTAGCCCTTGATCGATTCCCGACGTACGCGGCCCGTCGTACGTTAGCTAACTTAATGTGTCAGTCGGCGGGGTCAGAGGCTGTAGAGTGTAGACGATACGCTGATGCAACCTTTGATGTTATGCTTTGTGATGCTGATTTACATTTCATAAACGTAAGTACGGCTCATTGTTAGCTTCGCATTTCGAGTGAAGAGTCGATGAGAAAAGTGTAATACATTTCGGATATATTTCGCAATGGTTTGAAGGATGTTGTGAAGCAATGAGAACACTCCTCTTTGTTATTTTGAATGTCTATTCAGATTTGTGTGTATCTTTTATGATAAGTATTTTTCTATTTCAAAACTTTTTTGGGGCAATAGTTGCAGTGAACACATCAGTGGTACATAAATTCATTGTAGTACGAGTAGAAGCTGTAAACAAATATAGTCTAGCCTAGTGACCTATACCTATAACCTATTAAAGATTTAAGTTCTTAATAATAAAAGAGATACATATGAATACGACACAAAAGCTTTACATTAATAAAATGATAATATTTACCTTATGTTTCAAGAAGGATAGATCGCGTACAGGCACAGTTCTCCTGCTGACTTTGAGTTCAGTTTGCAACACTTCCATAGTGCTGATATCTTGGAAACCGTTTTGTTCCAATGCTGTGCATGTTCTTTGA
Organism: Colias eurytheme; assembly: GCA_907164685.1. Lineage (NCBI taxonomy): Eukaryota > Metazoa > Arthropoda > Insecta > Lepidoptera > Pieridae > Colias > Colias eurytheme. The sequence continues at coordinate 13,097 of CAJQZN010022685.1, forward strand.
ACTTGCTCTATACACGGCGAGAAGGAGCAGAACCGACCTCCTGGAATAAAAAAAAGTAATAAGGATGTAGTATATAGGTAGAACTTAAAAAAAGGATGGACTGCATAAAATGTTATTATAGCACATCAATTTTTCTGTATGCTCTTTTGAAAGTTTGAATATTCATAAGGCAATTAAAAAGAACTTGAAGCGTCGACTTAACAGGCCACGAGACATGATTAAAATTTTCAATAATTATCATCGAAAGATTGGACTTAAGGATGTCATCATTTCCTTTATACGTCAGGAATAATCTGATTGTTTTAAAGTGCCGAAGGCGGTCAACCTCACTCTTTCATAACCCAAACAAATCATCATAATAGTCGAAAGAGCAAGAAGAAAAAATGTCGACAGCTGTTTTAATACGATAGTACTGACTGCACGTCAATACCAGCTTTTTGTTATCATGATACCGTTTTAGGAGTTTTTTCAACTACGTACTTATTCGGGACATATCTTTTATGTGCCGCTAGAGCTTATCTGTCAAATCTTATCGACCAATAAGGACAGCGCACGTCACTCACTCTGCCAATCTGAGACGCGAGTGTAGCACGGCGGGGGGTGATTTTCTATATTTTTTTATTATGTATCGCGTGTCTCTATGTTATAATACTTCAGAGTAGCGGTATTACCATAACCCAGCGTAGTAATGAAGCTATTCTCGAACGTAGACGATCGAACGAGCTCGGAAATATATGTAATATTTTATCTAAATGCCTCACGAGTCACGTTACTGTGACGGCATTTAGAGACACTTAGGACTACGGCGACATTTCCATTGTTTAATTAAAATTAATTAAACAGCGATTTTAATTAGATAGTCGGCTCTGCGAAGGTGCAGTCGAACATTATTTGGATAAAACAATGACTAATTGCATTTACAGTAAAGGAAAATCTTGACTGAGCAATGCAAATCTAAAACATTGCGACGTGTTGAATTTATATTGCCTGTTAAAATTTGTTTTGAAATACATTTATTATGTTCAATTGATTTACGGTTTTACCCTGAATGTAACTAGACTGAATATATCTTTCTCTTGTGATATTTTTTATTCAATTTAAAAGTTAGGCCTCGATACTAATATAGCTACTATTGACTGTACTTTAAATGAAACATAAAAATAAAATCACTAAAAATATAAATTTTCTGGGTGTTGTATTGTATCTAATGTTTATGATACAACGACACCTCTATCTATCGAACGTTTAAAATGCATAAACAAAACTGGGAGGCTAATAAAACACCGAGGATAGGGTTAACAATAGCAGTTAGTCATCCTCCGGTCGTGTTTGCCCAGGTCAAGAGACAGGAATGCTGGCTAATTGACAGATTAGTGGGGACATCAGCGCCTATGAAATATGTGAGTCGACGCGCCGAAATGCCGTCTCGCTCGAGACCGGAATTAATGTGTTTATCGAAAGATATTTTACAATGGCATTGTTGAGATTTATGTAATACAAATGAGCTGGTGTTGTTTCATGCGATACGTTCACCGGTTAACATATTTATTTCGTGTCGACGAGGAAGTATAGGAACGTGTAAATTGAAAATTTTGTCTTCATTTCTATGGTGTATTTGTGCATTGTATTTGTTCGTCGACATGATAGAAATTAATATGTATATCATTTAAGTAGCTAACGTTTACATAAACATGAAAATTGCGATAAAATTTCACGTAGTACAAAATAACAAGTCAAGTCAAGGTTACTGACGATATTCGTGCTGGTATGGACAATAAGCAGCTCACAGTACTTACTCTTTTAGATTTCAGCAACGCTTTTACAACTGTGGACTTTGACATGTATTATTTAAGGTAGATAATTATATATTATTACTAGCGGCCCGCCCCGGCTTCGCCCGTGGTGCATATGAAAAATAGATGTTGGCCGATTCTCAGACTTACCCGATATGCACAGAAAATTTCATGAGAATCGGTCCACCCGTTTCGGAGGAGTATGCAGACTAACATTGTGACACGAGAATTTTATATATAAGATTTTTTGTTTTCTTGCTATTAATTATTCTTTTTCTGTTCTCGTCCCGCCAATTAGTGATCATTTTGCTTGTTTACCTTTTACCGTGGTTGCTTGGAAGTGATCACTATTAAGTGATAAGGCCGCCAAAATAGTTGTACTCTGTTCTATGTGCATTGTGTAAGTAGTTTTCTAAGGCTTCTGTACAACTATTAAAGAGTTAAATAAATAAATAAATAATATACACGATTTGATAACTCAATTAAAACGATATTCTGTGACATGTTAATTATCATATTTGATTTAAAAGTAAGCTATGTCCGCCATCTGTAATTAGAGCCATAATTAATATACATGTTACACATTTTTTGCGAAAATTTATCGTTAGGTGTGAGTTAATATTTGACAGTTTTAGTATGAATAATTAAACACTACGATCGCCTGTGGCCAGCCTAGGCAATGTCGTAAAACGGTCAACAGTGATTTGGAGAGTCCGCACACGTGTTCAGGCATTATGTTGGAGGGCTTTAAATTTTCGCTTACATAAATATTGCTTTGCCGATTTCTCTGATAAACTGCACTATTATAGCCGGACTTACGTGCCGGAGTTATGGATTTTTATTTGTACACATAAATCTTGCGGGTGAAGAATTAAAAACATTCTTATACTTACTTACAAAAAAAAATCATTAAAAATAAAAATAGATTTCGATTTACGTTTTATGTTGATATATGTCGCGTGATTGATTTAATTTCAAATATTTTCACATTTGACATTATTCATAACCATATAAGAATAATATATACGAAAGATACAAAGCTCTACTTTCACGGTAAAATTATGAGAAATATACTTTTGTTCAAGTATTTATGATGATATAGGTGGTGGCAGTGATTTTTTAGTTATTACATATTAATCGTCAAGCACTTCTAGCGTAGGTACTATCCTTTTACTATAGTTACATAATCTTCCTTCAACACTGTTCCAATCTATCGACTGTCTATAAACTAAACTTTAAGGGCTTGGTCTAGTAGTGCAAACAAATGCATCCTGTCATCCTATATTTAAATAATACAAATGTACTAAGGGAAAGTTGCTCCACTTAATTTTTA
>CAJQZN010022698.1:0-17962 GCA_907164685.1 Colias eurytheme
CTCAATTTCGAAACTATTTTAGATTGGATAAAGTGGTATCGCATTGATAATGCAAAACGGGAACATTGACATTCTTAATTAATGAAATCTAAATTTATTGTTCCCAAGATACAAATAGAGACACTTAATTAAGATAAAATGTTGTATAAATTTTGTAATATTTGAATTTCCAAACCATTCGTGGCGTTTGTCGTTCGTGCACAAAAGATCTTACACGTTAATTTACTTGCCTTTAAAAATATACGTACGGTAGCTGTCTGCTTCGATTCTCTTGTTAATTGTCTAAAGATATCGAATGCAGATGTTTAGCATCTGAATTATTTACATGTTGTGACATTTCAAGCGTTGAAAGAAATACGACACGTTTTAAAGTACGTTACAATTGAATTTAAATCGAAACCATAAATTAGTAACAGGGCAATAATTTAAAAACGCAATTTAGTTTCAAATTTCGAATTTAATCGCATGTTTCGCGGGAACGTTTGAATTCAAAATTCGAACTATTTCCGAGTCGAGATTCTGAAGACTTAAATTATGTAGCTGTCACAGATAATAAATGGCACAAGGCTATTTAGGCGAATCAATGACATTGTCAAGACGGCGGGCGACATTGAGTCTATATTTTTACGATTTCCCCGATTAAATGAATAAATTATACCCACAATGTAAATCAATTACTTTCAACATTAAGTCTATCGCACTAAATTATATTATTAAAAAAACCTAAATTAACTTCAAATTGTCAGAACCAAACAAATTTACCAACCAGAAGGCATCATCAAATTAAAATAAGAAACCCAAAAAATACAATTCCTACACTCCAAAACTTTACTTTTTTAAAGTCGGTTGAAAATTTATCATTAGTTAAAATTTATATTTTTCTGCCGACGGTACCAAATCGGGCTAAAAAGACAGTTGATATATTAATGAGCATATTTGCTTTTTGTGTGAGCAGTACCATTTATCGTGCGAAGCGTGGTATGTCATTCATTCCAATATTTTAAACGATCGCTTTTCTTCGTTTTGTTAAATCTTCAGTGGGAAATAAGATGTTAAATGTATCTCTTGGGTTAAGTATTTATTAATTATACACCGCTTGAATGTTTTCAACTATTTTGTACAGACATGTTAAATATTCTCTGGCATTTAGCGGGTTAAAAAGCGTAAATTATTTTAAAATTGGAAGCAATAAATTCCTCCAACGAACATCATCTTCATTGCGTAAATAAATAAATAATATTTAAAGAACGCTTTCCAAATAAAAGCCTGTACAAATAATATTTATTCCAAACGGTAAGTTCCAAATAAAGCTTTTTATACACCGGAAGATTATAAGATACGATGATAAATCTATGAAAACACAAAGAACTATAATAGAACTATTAACAAGTCTTCCCGGATTCCTTACGACCCACAACATTTATCTAACGATCAAACGAAGTGTCTCTGAAGCCATTCATCAGCCGACTCAATCGCTTTAAAATATGGGCCATACAAAACTCGGAACTTAGCTATTTAACCCCATTAGGAACGTTCTATTTTTGAACTATGCTTCTATATTCAAATTTTCAATTCCATTATTCCATTAATTGTGAAGCATAGATGTAGATTCGTTTTTTCTTTTGAAATTTAATCTATGATTGCTCAAGTACCTCGTTTTTAAACGTTGACAACAAAAAATTTAATTATGATAAATAAAAAGCATGTTCATATCAGTAGAAATACAGCAATCAACATTATTAAAATACGTTAATTAACGTTATAAATTTAAAATGATTAATAAGAAGTTATTCTATTATCTGTGCTCACAGTAATGAGTTGTTTTATTACGCGATTATATTGTTTTGACTGTTATTATGATTTATTTTAATGTTTAATATAACAAGAGCCTAGCCAAGGTTTTAAATGACGTTTATCAATTTTTATTCGTCTTAATTATCTACGAATTAATTATATATACCAATATTTATAATAATTGTAGGTATGTCAATTGGAAAATTTCAAGAGAAAACAACGTTGTCTATAATTACACAGTCAAAAAATAAATTATATCACCAAATAAACATGTGACGTATTATTTAAATCACTTGTGTCTGACGATATTTAAATTTAGTTAAATTTACATACTAAACAAATCGTATTAAAAGCAAAAGTATGTTAAACGAGATTACCAACCAAATCCTTGTAGTAAAAATCGTTTAAACAATAGATACATAAATAAATTTCATTAAATATTTAAAAACCATATCCACATTTAATTTAACTGAATGCCGTAATGAGTCAATAAAAACGTCAATCAAAGATTTTGTTTTCTTTTCTCTCGGAGAATTTAAAGCCTATTTAGTGGCCACACCACGATTAAGTGCACAGAAGTTATGCATTGAAGTCACTTTACAAATAGCCCTATTCAATGGGACATTAGGATTTTGGCTCACTGCCAGGTTTTAAATAGTTCTAAATACGCCCGTTTGATGGCCTCTGATTTTAGTAATGAATGTAATAATTTGTAGGCGATGTGAATGTATTATTGGTTTTAAAATTTAAAGTGTTTATTAATAATTTGAAGTTTTCGAATATTTTTATAATTGTTTACATATGTTTAAATAACCTGTTAATTTATTTTAAATTGAAGTCGTTATCTACTATATAAAAATAAGTCGGGTTTTCCTTCCTGACGCTATAACTCCAGAACGCACCAACCGATTTCCACGGTTTTGCATTCATTGGAAAGGTCTCGGGCTCCGTGAGGTTTATAGCAAAGAAAAGGCTGGTGGCGAAACGGAGTTCGCCCGGTTTGCTAGTAACTAATAAAATCTTGCCGAAAAGAAATAAATCATACTTTATTGAATTTCATAACTATTAGGTACATTATTAATATCCATCAAAATTATAATATGATAAAAATTAATTGCCATGCATCTTGCAAAAACTTAATATAATATGGTAATCGAAGAAAGTTTAATAAATCAAGGAAAGCTATCAGTCTTTTAAACTATATATAATATATTAAAATATACGAAATTTATGCTAATGTTTTTGCTAACGGTACCAACTAAGAGTCGTGTCAGTCTTGTTACGCGGTAATTGATTGGGAATGCTTCTATAATTAGGAGCATGACTTCGTTGCGGACTGTACCTAACATCATGTATAACGTCTAACTCGGCTTGAAATCTAAATTAGTGTAAAACTTTCACAGCCGTACAAATAAACGAGTTATAACATTTTATGCAAAGAATAAACTAAGAATAAGGAAAAATCATACAAATAAACACGAAATAAATGTAACCTAGTATAACTTCGTAATAAGTATTCATACTAATGCTATTCCGTCCTTATTACGGCTACCACCCTAGTATAAGTCTGACATAACCGAGTTATAACATATCTTTTAGTACATTGTGCTGTGTTTTACAAGTTTTAGAAGCAATTTTCAATCTAAATTTGAGATAATAGCAATGAGAGTAATACGAGAAGTAGAAAAAGTTGAGCAAATTAATAATTTCATTACGTACCTATTGAAATGGAAAATTTTGTATGAAATGTCAAAATATACGAAATTATGAAAAACCCTTTTGATATTTATAATGATTTATTTATTTACAACATGCGCCAAACCATACATACATAAAACTTATTTCTAAACTTATCACAATAATATATACACTTTCGTTGAAAATATAAATCTTCTAAGCCTGGAGTTGTATGTTTTGAGTACCAGTTATTTGGCAACTCTCTATCTCAAGGTGGGTTTATCTTCGCATAGCGGATCGCGTTATCTATCATTTGCTTGCATATTTAATGATATATTTAAATTATTTCCAATAAATATTTAAAAAATAAATAAACAGAACATCGTATGATGAAACTTCACAACAAATTCGACGAAGTCAAACGTCAGCAAAATGACAGCACCAAGGCTTAACCGTAGACAATTTCAATGTTTTTCATAATTATTTTATGAATGAATTGCGACGTTGCCGCTTCGCGCCTATTGCATAGCGTGAGCATAGATACATCGACGTTATTCCAAATTTATTTGTAAGAAATTATGACATCCTTATTCTTTATTTATTCTTATCATATCTATGCATTGCATAAGGTTTGAATAAGCAAGTTTTTATTTGTACGGCTGTCAATGTTTCTGAGAATTACCTATTTTTAACAGATTATTGTGAAGTGTAAACAGATTATTTTTATGATACTTTTTGGCTTGACATTGGTACCTACTACCTACTTATTAGGTATTAAAGTAAGTTTGAAGTTCAGATTTTTATTCACTACTAGCAGTCCCCGGCTTCGCCCGTGGTACATGTTTACGTTTCCTTTCCATAAGAACCACTACTTGCAGGAATATTATAAAAAATAATTAACGAAATCGGTTCAGCCGTTCTCGAGTTATGCGCTTACATACACTTATACCTACATTTTACGATTAATTTTTATGTTATAGATTTTACACATGGAAATTTAAAATTAAAACAATGATTATATTTTATTCAAATATAAACACATAAATATAACAACTTGATAAAAATCAAAACCAATTAATAATTCGTGTTGATTTTATAATAAGTTGTATCAAAGGGACCCGCTGATAAAAAACAAAGTTAAAATGAAGTTATAAAGCGGTCATTTACCTGCATTTTATATTTGTCCACAAATTGTTCTGACTAATACAATTTAATTAATATAATAAAACTAGCGGTCCGCTCCGGCTTCGCCTGTGGTACATATTTCGCAATAAAAGCCGGTAGCCTATGTTCGTTCTCAGGGTCTAAAGATTGTCTGTGCCAAATTTCAACAAAATCGGTTGAGAGATTTAAGCGGGAAAGCGTAACAGACAGACAGACAGAGTTACTTTCGCATTTGTAATATTAATATGTAGTAGGTATATATAGAGAACTAATATATTATTAATATACCTATATTAATTAAAGAACTATAAACTCATAAAAATTTAAATTAATGTTTTGATTGCGAAGTTTTATGTTCTTTATCAGTAACTAGCTTTCCGCCTGCGGCTTCGCCCGCTTTTTCAAAAAAAAACCCGCATAGTTCCCGTTCCCGTGGGATTTCCGGGATAAAACCTAGCCTATGTCACTCAGAAATGATGTAGCTTTCCAACAGTGAAAGAATTTTTCAAATCTGCCAAGTAGTTTCGGAGCCTATTCAATTCATACAAACAAACAAACAAACAAAAAATCAAACCTTTCCTCTTTATAATATTTGTATAGATGTATAGATTATATGAACTGATTGTACAGTAAGGTGATAATTAAATTGTTTATTAAATAGGACGCTATTAGTTTTATTACTTACTAGCTTTCCGCCCACGGCTTCGCCCGCGTGGTAAAGAAAAGCCCGCATTGTTCCCGTTCCCTTAGGATTTCCGGGATAAAACCTATCTGACGTTCTTTCTCATGTCTCCAGTTATATTTCTACTAAATTTCATTCAAATCGGTTACGTGGTTGAGGCATTAATAAGAAACAGACATACACACAGACAGAGCAAGCATCAAAAGAAACTCTAAAATATTGTTAGTAAATAGTAAGTAAATAATTGTAGTTTACCTAACGTATTGATTATTATTATTCTACATGATTTGTATTTTAAATTTCAACTGGGTTTTAATTAAACATGGAAATTTACTCATAGGTAAGTAAATAAGATTATTTTTTCACGTTCGAAGCTCACATTGACATCACAAATAACAAGTTGTCTACGGTTAATTTCGCACAACACGAAACCATTTATAAATAATAATAAGAACCTATACCAAAATAATGTTTACATCAAACCATCCCGTAATTTTTCTAGTATCTATTACTTAACTTAAATAATATAACCCTCATGTCTTTATATTCTATAAAAATTCGCAATCTCCGCACATCAAATCATCCTGCATCTCTTTCATAATGACTTAAAAATGATACCAAAACTAAAGGTACCAATTGATTTTTTCCATTCTAACATAACTAAAAAAACTAAAGCTTACAACTCTATAAGTTTTTCAAATATATTATGTCAGATATTAATAAATGAACAAGTTAATGCACACAGCGGGAATCCGCTCACCCACGCCGTCGCCCACCTAAATAATATTCTATGTCTATGCCCATTATAATAGAGTATTCAAGAAATGTGAAGAATCTATTGTATGGATTGTGTCTATGGTACTTGGGATAACGGTTTGTGGATGCTGGGTAAATGTGAAATACAGAAAGGAGTTAGAAATTCGATCAAGGAAATGCTGTTTGTTTTTCTAGGGATTTTGGGATTATAGCATTATTGAAGAACATGACATCGTTTACGTAATATGAGATAAAAAATAACTTATTTTCATATTATATTGCTCTACAAACACCTCTATCCAATAAAGATGTTCTGGACAAACAGACAGACAGAGAGAGGGATTGAGAGACACTCCAATGTTATGTAAATTTTGAGGTAGATCATTATTTAGAATATCTACCTCGTATATTGAAATATAAAATATAGAAGTATGTATTGGATAAGTAATAAAATGTAAAGATGAAGACGTGATGATGAATAGTTCTTTGCAATAATGTAGTTGTTATAAAGTACATAGGTAGTAGGTACCTATTAATCTTAATATATATGTAATATATAAATCTCGTGTCACAATGTTTGTCCTCAATGGACTCCTAAACTACTTAATAACCGATTATAATAAAATTCGCACACCATGTGCAGTTCGATCCAACTTGAGAGAAAGTATAGTTTAAACATGTAGGTACCACGGGCGAAGCCGGGGCGGACCGCTAGTTACTGAATATATTTATAGGCGCAATAAAAACATTAATTCATTAATTATAACGAATAGGAGTTTCACTTATAATTTCATTAAAGCTGAAACAATGTAATGTATCCTAGAATTACGTAATTTGTACGAAAATTATTATTGCCTTGTGATTCATAAAAAAATCGACAATTTCATATTACAATTACCTACACTACACGCAATGTAAAAACTACTAATTTTATAATTATAAAGAGTGTAGATATCTACGTAAGTATCTCGTGTTATATTAAACGGTTTTTATAAATTTGATTAATTTTAGCGTACAGATAGCAAAGAATAACTTTGGTATCTACTAGGCTATATGCTTTCACGAAAATAAATCTTTAACTAACTAGATTAAATAACGAAAGTTAGTTTGTATGAAAAATACAATAAGTGAGCGAAACCGCACGAAAAGCTTGTCGCACAAAAATAAAAAATATAAATAAGCCACTTAATAAGTTAAAAAGGAGCGTATTCTAAAACCATTAGCAAAATTCGTTCTCCAAATTAGAATCGAAACGCGTTTCCAAGAAGGCCTTATAATTTATGTTTCAACAATAATATACCGCTCGATGACAAATTAACCAATTCTCTACGCATTATTATTTTAATTAAAACTCGTTTCTAATAATTTTTAAGATTGAATACAAATTATAATTTATGGAGCGCTTTGAATTCATTTTGTTGAAAAATTTATATGACCATATATCATGGGAGATTAAAATCGATATTTTTGATAGCAATTTATCGATTCTGTTAAATGTCTAGTTGATTAGGGATATTGGAGTTCTTTGAATTTGTTTTTTGAATTGATTTGTCCTTCGCTATAAAATTGTGTGGAGAGACTAAAAGGTTATAATTATTACAGTAATTTGCGATACGACATAAAAATCGAAATATAAGACTAAGTATTAAAAGTTAAAACATTAATTCTATTTAAACCAATTTATTATTATTTATCATCCGCCTGGCGTCGAATTACCTAATTATTCTGATTTTACTATGACTATCTCATAAACAAAGTTATTGAATATCTTCTTCTTATATATAAAATTCTCGTGTCACAATGTTAGTCTGCATACTCCTCCGAAACGGGTGGACCGATTCTCATGAAATTTTCTGTGCATATCGGGTAAGTCTGAGAATCGGCCAACATCTATTTTTCATATATACCACGGGCGAAGCCGGGGCGGGCCGCTAGTTAACTCTATATAATAGAGTCATTTATATTTACTTTTGAGATTATTAAAGTTAAATGAAAGCTAAAACTTTTTCCAAAGAGTGTAAAATATCCAAGAAGGTAATATAATTTCATAGAAAAAATAAGCTAATAATCGTTAATTTTTATACAACTTTGTATCGATTCATAAAATTTTATTCGTAACCAAATCCGATACAAAAACAGTAGCGTAAATATTAAAAACAAAGTTTTATGGTATATAACCTGTTCTGTTAATATTTAAATGCTAATTTACATACAAATTTGGTAGCTATCCGATCGTAGATTTTATGGATATTACAGTTTTTATGTAGCGACCGATGGCTTTTCTCAATTAGTCTTCATTCATATTTATTAATTTATAATATTATTAATAGATCCAGTCACCGAGAAGCAATAAAAACTATGGGTATGTTATTTACATAAATGATTAGCAAAAATGAAATGTTTATTACTTCTCTATGATGTTTTTAAGATTGCTGTAATAGAGAGATTTAGTTAAATTTTTAGTATGTTAAGACTGTACAAATAGGGCTACATCATATATATTTAGACTAGGACTAATAATATTTTAAAGTTTAATTAAGTAGTGTTAGATGGATTCAAGAACGCACATCACTAGTCGCGGACACGTCCCCTCCCTAAGGCTGTCAGATGTCAGTCGATTGCGCGGGTGAGAGCATTGTGTGTGCGCTTTATTCTTTTGGCTACATTAAAAACTGTAAATTCATTTAAAGTCTCTTTAATTTCCTATTAGTTGGTATCTATTAGATAAACTAATGGGTAACTTATCCGAATCCATACTAATATTATAAATGTGAAATAACTCTGTCTGTCTGTCTGTTACTCAATCACGCCTAAACTACTGAACCAATTTTCATGAAATTTGGTATGGAGATATTTTGATTCCCGAGAAAGGACATAGGCTACTTTTTATCCCGGGAAAATGACACAATCCTGGAAATCCCACGGGAACGGGTACTATGCGGGTTTTTCTTTGACTGCGCAGGCGAAGCCGCGGGCGGAAACCTAGTAGAAAATAAATCAGAGAAATGAATCTGACCCGTTCTTCAAAAACCTAATTTATGTAAGCAAAGTTGTAATAACTATAATATTCATTTAAATGAGTGTTTATAAAATGATTCAAAGCATAAACTGAGAATAATGTGCAATTTTGCGAAAACAACGGATTTCGTGAGGGAATGTGGAATAAAAAGAAAAAGACATTATAGGCCTAATGGGCATTTCAAATCGGTTACCGTTTGTAGCAGGCGAGAATTTCATTTTTGTTATAGGTATTTTTTATGTTTTAGTATTTGTACAGGTTTAGAATAAGCTGGTAGGTAGATACTATACTAACTACACTATTCAATTATGACTCTATATTTGTTTAAAATATTTTTTATTGATTGTTGTAGGTCTTATCACAAAAATAACACGAAGAAATAGTATTTTTCTACATAGTTATGTAGCTTTTATATACGTTATTAGTTTGGAAATATTTTTAATTTACTGTACGATACAGCTTATACCTATAAAGCTCTTACTAGTAACGAACATATTTTGTAAATAATCCCTATGCATCAATGTTTGTCAGCAAAGTAAATCACTTCAAAGGGATATTGATTTAAATGTAACCCACTAGGAACAAAGCAAACGCATTGCGTGTGGTTAAACATCAGTTAAAGCAAGAGTTAACTCGTAACATTTCGCTGACAATTATACTTTAACTAGCCACTTAAACCACAGTTTACCATCGTAACTTACTGTTCGGGGAAAAGCTAAAAATATATTTCACACACCATACGAATTTCAACCCTATCACACTAGTCTTTAAGGTCTAGCTCAGCCAATTAGGAATGTTCGCGAACTAATTTGTGCAGGAAGTATGGATGGCGTGATGCAACACAGTACCGTATAATCTCCACCTCTGATGTTATCTAGAGATTTATTATTTTCTGTCATCGTCCAAAAGACGTTACCACGCGTCAGTTGAGCCGCTAAAGTTATCTGCGATCTTCGACCGTATCTACACATCATAGGACAACAATTCCCTTGACGAACACGTCATTTATGGACCTCCCATGCCGCCGGCACAATAAACAATCCCCCAAACAATTAGAACCGCAATTCGTAATTAACTGGAATGGAAACGAAATATCGATAAAATTGTTTAAAATCGAATGCAGGCCAGACATTCAATCGAGCGACTCGCACGCAAACGAATCGATTAATCGCTCCAACCGCCAGGCGGAGCCACGCGTCAATAAAATACTTGTAAAACTATCGCGAAATGAATTAAAACAGATGGCGAGCCAATTAGGGAAGGCAATCGAGCGAGTATCGAGCGAAAAAAGTGAAGCCTTCGGACAAATTTGTCACATATTACAAGGTATTATGGTATCAATTCGCAAATGGGTTTAGTAATGTTTTGGCTCACGGTACCGTTATTTTGATAGACAAATATGGGGGTTATCTTGGAGTACACTCGCAAATGCTAGTATTTATATTATACGGTGCTAATTAGTAAATGTTAAGTTAATTCCCGATAGCACGGCCTAATTGGTTACCTTAATTACTGGCTCGAGCATTTTGTACGAACCTTAAAAGCGTTGTGGTGTTCAGTGGCTCAAGCGAAAATATTATAATGAGAGTAGAATATTCAATTAAACGCATATATGAAATCCTTTGAGAAAAATATAAGGCCCTAAGTGTAACTATGCACTATGTTTACTTAATTATGTTTCAAATTTTATATTATTGACTTTTGTAACTCTACGAGAGCCGTTGGCAAAAATGTCACGTCAATTTCTTTAAACATAAGATAATTTAATACTGTTCGAAACTAAACGAAACAATAGAAATAATTTCGTTATTCAAGAATAAAATGAAAGAAAAGTATATTATAAATAGCTAATTAATTCTTGAAGACTTGAAAAACAATATTCATACGAACAACTAGGTACAAAGTTCACTGTTCGTTCAACACACAAGAGGTCAATATAGATCGGCATCAAATCACATTATTGTATAGCTAATACTGCTTTTCAAATTCCCAACAATAATCAATGTTATCGGAATAAAAATCCAAGCTAATTATATAATACAATCCAACATAATGGCTGACAGTCACACCGTGAAAGCAATCGGCTCTTAATCGAAATCCCTCAAGCGTTTTGCATTAGCAATTTAACATTCGTAATAGTATGGTAATAGTCTATTATCCTGGACCGTAAACAAATAGGAAATACAGGTAATAGTCGTATTAACGCGTATTATAGTTCGTAAAAGCGGTAATACGGTCGCAGGGTATTGTACCTCGATAAAACTGGTTGTGTTTTATTTTTCAGTCGCCCGTGATTCTTTAGATACGCGCTTGCAACTTATTCGGTGTCACATGAGGCTTTACGAAGAGTAATGTTAATAATAGATGTGTACAATTGAATAAGATTGCTTCGTGTATATTATACGTATTTGTATGCTTAATTATGTACAAAATAGCTGCTTAGAATTGGATAAGAATTTGATACAATGATATCTTATAATTACGGGACAATCAGTCAATAATTGTTAGGTGCTATGTAAACCTCAATAGATCCAAATATGAGCAAATATCATTGATATTTTTGTAATAACCATTTATAACTTCATTAATTAATAAGCGTTTGTTTTTCTTTATTATACTTAAGTTATAACTTATAACTGATGATATTAATCTTTTAAAAACTATAAGTAGATATTTTAATAATTAACACTTTTGTAGTGAGTCATATTATGTCTGTATTAATATTAAACGTGAAAATTAGCTAAGGGAATTACTAAATGTTTTATATTAATTTTAATTAAATGAATATCAAATTAAAATACTTTTACGTTGTCCATTATAGTTAAGAATATTTTTTACAAACAATGTAAAATTATTCTTATGTGCACTTAACTAAGTTACATATTATTGATTAACTATCTAAAAATGTCGCCAAGATGTTATTTTCAATACTTAGGTAGATACTTATTCGTATTGGCTAGGTAATATTCCCGCATAGGTAACTGCATTATCATATAACATATTATTTTACAAGCAAATCCGTTTCGCATTATCTCCAAACTAATTCAATTAGGTACTTCCTCCGCTATCATGTAATAAAATACTTAAAAAATTACAGTTAATTAATGAAAAATGTAAATTGAGCGTCAGCCGTTCCGTGCGTTGTCGCCATTATTATACCTACTCGCATGTTTCAATATAATTTTGTTCTTGCAATTTTATCAATTAAAAGCGAACAAAAGCATGTTAAGTGTGTAAATTCATAATGTTAAGCTGTAATGTAGCTTTCAGGTTGTTTTTGCAGCATATCGCTCATTTTTCAGCAAGCTATGCGTTCGTGTGAGAAATTGCATTTTGAGGTTATGTTTTTTCCGTTGCCGCGCTTTTCGGTTTTACTTTTTTTAATCATGGCATGGGACAATGCGTTTAGATTTGACTTTCATTTGTTATTGAATATCGCAAATAACTAACACGTAGCTACTATAGTTACGTGAATAAAAACGTGAAAAAGTAAATAATTGAAATGTGAATGCAGGAATTAATTACGTGGTACTACTAGAATCTAGACTTATTTATATTTTACTCTAAACATGTTTACCTACTTTCAAATAGCGGAACGGTGGGAAAGCAAGTACAAACACTTTCATTTATCGAAAGGTTTTAAGTGTTTAAAAAAGTTAACAAAGTCTTGCTAATGAAATAAAATCATTTGCGTTTACAACGTTTTTATAAGCGAAAGGAAATGTGAGTAATGCTCCTGTAACTTATTAATTGAAGAAGAAATTACATGACATGTTTTATTAGGGAAGCAATTATACTCTGTCCATTATATTATTTGCTTTTTGACAGCTTCACGCCTATGTAGGATTGTATTGTCTATGTTAAAATGTCATACAAATAATTATCGTACTTCATGGACAGGTCCCGCCCACTTAGTGATGTCTACACAGAATTATTCAATGATGGGTCGATAGATTATAATAATCGATAGAAATACTTTGTAAAATATATCCGATACAGAAAAACTCTTCTATTATGTTATATAATTTAACCGTAAAGACAACCAAATTGTAAGATAGAAACCAATAAGTAATAAAATATTAGTTTAGTTTAGTTTTAACATACAATGCATAGATATGTGGTCATATAATTACATATATCTTATTAGTACGTTTACGTTGTAATTATTATTTACGTACCTGATTCGATTTATGATAATATTTTGAATTTATAATTGAAATGGTATCACAATCGATAATCTTTTGAACATCACTTCTGGTATCACCCGTCGAGCTGTCAAAAAGCAATTCTTATAGTGGACAGACTATAATTGGTAATATTCATACACATTTAATGAAATATCTACCTACATACCAAGATTAATTTTGGCTGTGAGTATTTTAAATTGATTATAATACCTTTGCAAAAACAAACTTTTAATACATTAAAGACACTTATTCAAAATTAAATTTACAAGAGAATTGTGTAGGCTTACAAGATCTAAATATGATAATTGTATAAACTACAAATAACTGTCATTGTGAGGGTATTATGCAAAGTCGTCGGCCATGTTGACGCGATCCCGCCTTGCCGCCATTTTCAAATATTGTTTTCGCATTTCGACAGATCCGCTATTTATGTTTGTCTTATGGGTTTATTTGTTTGTTTGTAACCGGTTTTAGAGGATTTTCGGCTTGTGTTTCGAAGGTGTCTGTGAATTTTGGGGTTATGGTAATTTTGTAGTGTCGAATGTTTGTTAAGTCGATGAATAAGGTTTAAAGGGTTTAAAAAAGAAGTAATCGTGCTGTGATACGGACATAGGTACTTTCTAGGTACTTTAGTATCTATTAGTTTATTAAGGACGCTAGTTACTAGTTATTATTCTGTGATTAAAGTTCATTTATGTGGAGATACAAAAGAATATTGGTACTTTGGTAAGCAAGAAATGTCATAAAAATATGTAGAGCGTCGCTTACGGCGGCAATATTTTTTGTAGCTGCCTTACCTAGTACAGATAAAATTATACTATAGGTACCTACTAGTATACGGATAGATTATATGTATAAACGAAAAAGTAATATAATACCTATAGAGAGATACAAATTAGGCCTATGTAAAAAAATATAAGCGCTATTATAAAAAATCAAATTAGCACAGAAAAATACCTAATCCAATTAGAGATTAAATCTTACAAGTTTTAAGGCAATTCAAGTGATGAAAACATTTATAAGTACTCACAACAAATAATTATTCTAGAGGAAAATAAATTATCATTAAAACGAGCATAATTGTAAGACTAAATAATAATTATCATAATAACATAATTGATTGTACAATTGAACAACAAAATTGCTCCAACATTCTTGATTCTTGTAAAGTTAAATTTATTAACTGCGTAAATTTTCTAATTAAGTATCATTATCATTTTATATTTAAACGAACGTAATAAGGTAATAAATATAACCGAGTCATTGTAATTATAAACAATTGAATATTTTCTATTCAACAATATCGCTTTTATAACTAGGTAAAGTTTAAAATTAATTCGAAAACGCGGTGAAAATAAATTATTTATCAACATTAGCACTAAAATAATACGGTCACGACCTAATGCTAACAATTGGTATTTAAATTGAAATCTAAATCAAATAGTAGTAAGTGCCTATACCTACTTGATGTATTAATAGAAAATCGTAGAGATTAATTTCCAAATATACTTTTAAATACTTAAAATCAATTAAATAAAGTAGATACAGATCAAAGTAGATATAAATTAATACCGTAGACCTTCCTAACTCAATACGATATTAAAAATATACCGTCGATGAAGATTATTCTTCTAACTAAATAGAATTATGCAACGAACAAATACACTAATTGTACCTACAGTTTGTACTAAAGCAATGCGTGTCAGGTTATAATTATTGCATAGACTTGCAATTAACGGTGTTTTAAGTGCGTGGGTAATTGCATCAGGCGATTACATTTTTGTGTAATCGTCTATTCAATATCAGGAATTTACATATAAATCACTTTACAAAACTATCGTGCAACCATTATCGCATATCATACTTAGACTTAATACACCTATAATTATATGCATGATTACAGTTATAATAATTACAGTTATTAGAGAAGCCAAAGAAAGTGACAGTGAAGAAAAAATCGTTGAAGCGAACAAAAAAGTGATTTATGTTCTGTCAAATGAAGTATTGTTCTGTAACGATTGAACGATGCGACCCTTGGATAATATTAAGAAGCCTGAAGCGTGTAAAAATGTTTATTTAAGTTTAACAATTCAATTTAATGCTCTATACTCATCTAGACTAACAATGAAAACTACAAATAAGCATAGATATAATTATCTACCAAATCGATTAAATTTCAAAGGGGAATGTTTAGAGGTAAAGCAAAGTGAAAAATAATGAATCTTACCTGTTAGATGTCCAGGGAAATGCGATTGGAACAATGGTCCAAACGAAGGCACGACGGGAGGAGGTCCCGCCCAGCTTCCTAAGCTGTGGTAAGCCGCCGCTGCAGCAGCCAGCGCGCTGAACGGGGTCGGCCTTATCGGTCCTAGCCTCTCTTTTTCATTGCTAGATATTCTGTCATCGTCGTCACTATGTCCGCCATTCTGCAGATCTTCCACATCGACTATAGAGTCTTCCTGATTTACGGAATCTTCGTATTCTTCGTCAGACGACGTCGCATGGGCTGATACGTTTAGATTCATAGGTGAAGCATTAGATGACGGGCGCGGTGATGATTTTCCGCCGGGTAGCTCTGGTTGCGCTTCAGGAGATTGCCTCAAAGGCGATTCCGGGATCGTCCGGTGATGCCTGATCATCTCGGCCTCATCGACCTGGTTAGTTTTCGTATCAGCCAGGATCGAAGCGACGCTGAAGCTGATCCTCGACGCCTTCGGCGGTTCCGTCGCCTCCGCGGGGCTGCTGGGATATCTCGAAACACTCTGTATCGCCATGTTCACTTCTTTCTCCTCGTATATTTGTTTCTTTAACATTGAACGCCGGTCAGTTCCATTTAGCACAGTTTCACAATGGGGTCGCGATCGTGGGATCGTGTACGCATGCGGGCGCGGTCGGAGGTTGACTGGCCGGCGAGGAGCGGCGGATACCCTCGCAGCGGGGAGGGCGTGGCCTACGTGGGACACGCCCCCAATAAAGCCATCTCGCTCAGCCAATCGACCGTTCGCGAGCGAATTGATTCCAGCGCGGGCGAAGGGGGGGACGATTTAGCACGCTCTTATCTCGTTAGTCTCCTTTGTGATACTCGAATTTTTTGTAGAAATCAAAACATAATTACCTTTTGTAGGGGTTCGCGTGTTTTGATCGCGCACTTTATGTCCGCCACCAGAGGTATAAAGTATAAAAATATAATGAGCAGTGAATACCGCTTGTTAAATCCTTTTGAGAGGTACGGTTCCCTTTAAGAGATTAGGGCCAAGGGGCGATGCTTTGCTGAAATTCGGCGTTCTGTTTACGGATCCGTTTCAAATTAGCGCCCGTGATTTACAACTTGTATGACAATCAGACGTTTAGCGTTGTTATAAATTATTTGAATTATTATTTAGTAATTCATTACTAACGGTTGGTAGCTTTTAAGTGTTCTCATGGGACACTCACATCTAACAAAGTACCTAAATATTATTAGTGAGGGAAAATGTTCTTGAAAAAAAAAACACATTCATGCTATCTGTGTTAAATAAATTGTACCTAGTTAAAATAATTTGTAAAAAGTTTTCTATTTTAAGTATTGACCTAAAGATAAATTGATATTTAGGTCAATATTTTTATTTATGTAAATAAATAAAAATATTGCATTTTATTCTACCTACCTAACTACCTGCCTAATAGATATCTAGGTATCTACTGAATTAAAGCAATAGTTAAGTAGAAAACTATACGTAATGCTTATTTGATAAATTGCCAAAAAAATATCTCTTACCTAGGCTATATATACCTAGTAGGTACCTATCCAATAAAAATTTTAAATTTGAATGACATAATTTATTCATAAAAAAATCTACCACTGAATATTATTGTATCTATTTATCTTACTAGCAAAAAAAGATAATGCCACTTTAGTTCCATTACAAAGATCTATAAATACATTATCGCATTACACTCCGTTTCCCAAAATAGGCCGCAAAGGGTCACCAATCTTTTGACGTCCCTAACCACCCTTACCGTGTAACTAGGGCTTTTACCCTAACAACTATCTCTTTCACACACACGCATCACCCTATCTCCGTCCCGCTCATAAACGGTGCTAAATAGGTATTTTGTATTCGGAAGGGAAAACAGTTAATTACGTGGGGTGCGAAGAAAAATTGTGTGTACCAATTTTTGGGACGCTATCTTGCGTCTTATGTCTATGGGATAAAGATGTTAATTGCTTGTATTGATTTCGCAATAAGTTTGCGCTGGGATTGACTGGGTTCAGTCGAGATAAACGATGAGGCTGATATTAATAACATATTGTTGATTATGGCGATATCTACTATTAATGTTTGACTCCTATTGTAGTTATTGTGAGAAAAAAATATCGGACTCTCATAGAGTGTGTTTGATTTTTTTTTCTTCGTGCTAAAATATGACACTTATAGAGATTGCTAGTTATCTTTCTATAGTGATAGTCACTCTACATTCCATTCTATCCAATGGAATATATAAATTAGGTAGGTACAAACCTTTAAATCAGTACCTAGTTATCTAGGTATCTATTATAAGGCTGTAGGTATCTACCTAGGTACCTACTACCCATCCCCCCCACTTTTCCAAGCCTTGTCGCGGCGGGGGGGCTCAGTACCTGGGTTGCAAGCCAGCATCTTGGGGAAGCTAATATGGAATACACACGTGCCGCTCCCGATT
>CAJQZN010022702.1:0-17344 GCA_907164685.1 Colias eurytheme
CAAATTCATCTCCATTCTAAATTGCGTAAATTCATTGTAATTCGTTTAAAATCGTCTAAAATATGCAATTACTACGCTGTATGGTCAAGCGGGGCGAATACGGTCGGCTATTGTTTAGAATTTGATACAATCACAAATAAATCAGTTCTGATAATACTTTCAACAATTTACTGTTATTTTTCGATGGGAAATTCGTATCTGTGAAATTTTTAATCTATATTGTATTGCTGTTTCAAAATATAGAAGGGGATGTCCGATGTAGAGTTCATAGAAATAGTTACAATATTATTTACCCGCTTTGTCTAAAACCTAATAAATTATATACTAAAACCTTCCTGAATCACTCTATCTTTTAACAAAAACGAATCAAAATCGGTTGCGTAGTTTTAAAGATTTAAGCATATACACAGGGACATAGGGACGGAGAAAGCGACTTTGTTTCATACTAGGTATGTACTTAGTGATTTAAATAATGCAAATAAAATCTAAAACATATGAAATTATTTCTTGATTATTAATAACTATTAAGATAACATACTGTTATCTTGCTGTAATCTATAGGTACGTCAATTAAACAGGATGTAATATGAGATGAACATAGGTCCTCTTCGAAACTACACATGAAGCATAAAATTACAAGAACATTGTTATAGGTATAACTTACTATTTCCTATATTCCAATTATTGTAAGAGATCAAATACATAGATGAGAACATCAGTAGTAATATTCCTAGTTCCTACATTTACTATGAAGGTATATTTGAAACAACACCCTCGAAAAGTTTTTGAATTACGTCATGACATTGTCTCTACCAAATCAATCTAAATACCACAAAAAGAAACGGCGTGAAATTCATGCTTTTTAATATGAAAACTTTCATGTATTATTTTCCATGTAATTTCTACCACAAATAGGTACCTAGCTCAACTTTTGTCGTGGTTTGGGATAATTCCGTTTGACGCAGTCGAAGTTTAACAAACTTGTGTTTCGCCCAATGAACTCAAAACACATTTGAACTTATATCCAGACTCAAACTTTATGTTGGGAATGCGGAAGACATGTTTAATTTTTAGTTTTAAATAAACTATTTTTTTTAATAAAGTAATATTACTTCATTTATTAACTGAATGACACGCATGGATGAATGTAAAATATGAGAATACATAATAATATGTAATAACTAACAAGTAGGTAAGTATTGTGGTATTACTCATTCTACACGTAATTAAAAAAATTTATTATGATAGGTATTAAAATATATAAGTACATATTTTTTTCTATTCAAATTCATTAGTATTATATAAGTAACCATAATAATTATACGCATGTATGTATCGAAAACACGGCAGGCACGTGCCAACAAGTTTTTTTATTATCAGATCTATACCTCACTTCACAAGTTTTTCTCAAGACGACTTTCAACGGATGAGAGTGGAAATCTTTTACCTGATCGAACATTTAGGTGTAAAACACTTTCGCCATTAAAGTGCTCACGTAGGGTGTAAATTATAAGTATTTCTGAACAGATGATTGATTGACTTCTTTTCGTAATGGGTATCGCCAGTTTGCTAATTTCTCAAGACTTTTACTAATACTTTTTGAGTTTCTAATGGAGAAATTTTTATATAGAGTTGCATAGAGTTCAATTTAATAATATAGGGAAAACATCCAAGTGACGAAAGATACATAATGGAAATAGTAATTTTCGATGGACGATAAAAAAATACTTTTCGGCATGATGGAAGAAAATATTCGTAAGAAAATGAAAAAGCTCTACATAGTAGTACAATAGGTAAATGTTTATTTTACCATATAATTTTTTATGAATTAACTATAACTTTGGGCTTATTTACTTTTGCCTATTTAAGAAAATTAGTTCTTAATATAATATTATAATGAATTATAAGGCTTCTCTCCAATGAAGAATGAGTTAATAGTAATTCAAAGCGGAATTGCGGTTATTGACTTGTGCTCTCCCTTACGGCAGTGGCGCGGAACAATTTGTAAACTTTTATCTGCATAATACCGATGCTATCCGATACTAAATTAATGTTTTAATTTAATTTATTGGGTATTTTACTTGATAAGAAGTGTCAAAGTTGAACCATTTACAAGCATTATTACGCGATTTATCTATTTAATATAATATTTAATAAGCTCTAATTTCCGCAGAGAAATACTGAAAACAGGTTCGTCACGCCTTTAAAAACTACTCTGTGTATAATCAAGTTTATATAATAATATATAATATTTGATTGTACTTGTTATTAATACAATTCACTCGTTTTTGTATTAGCTTAAAATATAAATTTACACAGAACTTTAAAATGATTGCATTACAGAACTACGTAGATACCTATTGAAAATCTTTCATACGAAATGAATAATATAGTGCAGAATTCGACAAAGTTGTTTCGTTCTCTAGATTTGACCAACGCTTCGACTTGATTCCAGTCAAACTTTGTTACTAGTTCTGTGCTACAATAAATGTCTGAGTTTTGAGATACTATATTCAATAGTAAATCCACTTATAAAACTTAAATATTCACTGTGCAACCAAAAACTAATAACTATAGGTATTAAGGTAATAATCAATAAACTATTTATTTAATAAATATTATTTAAAATAATTTTAAAATCTTTATATATATAAAATTCTCGTGTCACAATGTTAGTCTGCATACTCCTCCGAAACGGGTAGACCGATTCTCATGAAATTTTCTGTGCATATCGGGTAAGTCTGAGAATCGGCCAACATCTATTTTTCATATGTACCACGGGCGAAGCCGGGGCGGACCGCTAGTATGTATATAAGTCTATGGCATTGATTTCGCGTATCGGCATGATTCATTGTAACTATTGGGCTATTATAATTTTAATACTCGATTGCAGGTGTACTTATTTTTGGATATCTTCAAAGCACTGTCATATCGCAATACTCTATAATAAGTATACTCTTTATAGATTAAAATAGTTGGAATCTAGTTCATTTCAAATGGGATTATAGTTTCAGAATTAAAATACTTCACAAAGGATTTAAAGCACGATAAAATCGTTATTAATCCGACATTAATGCATTTCACCGCGGGTTTGCATACCTACGAGAGATTTCAGTGTTTTCTAGAAATTATGATATTGAATTTATTTTTCCTTTTCAATTTGAAATGAAATATATTGCAATTGTAGGGATTCGATAAGCCGTTTCCGCGAAAGAGGAATAATTTTTTTCCAATATAAATAAAATATCAATTCGCATTTACTTTACTATACATAAAGTTATAATATTTGTAGGTTTAAACTATAGTAATATTATCTCAATGGTTTAAACAGTATTAATTATTTAGTAAATACTCAAAACTATTAGTGTTTCATTAAATGGATAATGGAAGTAAAATTCAAAAGAAATCTTTATAAAATTAACTATTAATTATTTATTTTATTGAGAATGAATTACGCTTTACGATTAGACTGAACTTGCGCTGAAAGAAAATTTGCTAGAGAATAGCAGAAACTATTTTTCGTCATTAAAGTTTGCATTATTTATAAAGAGTGTAGGTATTATAATTTTGAAAGAGTTAATTGTATGAATCTAGCTCTATAGTTTATGAGAAATTAATTACTTATACTACCTACCTAGTTCACAAAAAAGATTCGACATTAAATGCCATTCCACACTAGACATCATGGTTTGATCTGTTCGAAAAAAAAAACATTAGTTACCTACCATAGTTTACAGAGTTTATGAAAAATTAAATGTAATTCGAAATTTAAAATAATAAAACATGTCTTGCCCGCTGTTCAAAAAAAATACATTACCATAGACAATAGAGTTTAGAAAAAAAACAGTTCACTACAAGATCCGCCCGTGAGAATCTCAAGATGGTTCAATAGATCAAGGATGAGAGTAAAAGTCAAGGCTTGATAACGGTGCATTAGCGTAATCGTGTTCTCAACTATTTAATTGTGTAAGCTTGTTTGTGAATTATCGTTTAATTGGTAAACGGTTTTTCGTGTGCGTGGAAATGTTTAATATCTATGTTGGTTTTTATTAGGTAATGTTAAACGTAAAATGGTTTTTAGATTTGAATGTTAGGTGTTAAATTAATTTGTCTTCTATTTTGAAGAAGCAGTTTTTAATGTTAATCAGATGTTGAATAAAAGGTTACTTATAGTGTAACTAGGCAATGTATGGAGGTATAGACTAAAATAATATCATATAATATATTATGTACCTATAGAATATAAGTTATGCCTCTAGGTACATTTTCACACCAGGATATTTCTTTGACTTCATCAAGTTAATTAATTCACACTAATATTACTCAACAACAAAGGAAAAAGTAAATCTGTCGGGCCCTTAATTCGATTGTGTCCAAAATTTCTTGGAGGAATTATTTTACTTCAATCATGAGTACAATATAATACTAGTTTAGTATTATGTTATCTGTAGATTCTATTAGTATTTTATGAGTAAAATCCTCACGTAAACTCGCGAACAAAAAAAAATATTTCTGAATAAACTATGAAATATTATTCACTAGTAGGTATAGATTCGTATCGAAATAATAAATCAATTCGTATACCATCTGTTGTGAACTCGATGTGTGAAGAGTTATTGTATGAAATATTTTACAGTAGATATGTTTGATAGAGGCGTTTCAATTTTGTACTTTGTTGAGTAAAACGCATGCTACGTATTGGTTTATCTGTATGTTCTTTTTTCAGGATTGTTTACACTTTTTAGTTTAAGTTTAAGTACATAACGGGAAATTTTGAAATCAATCTCACAGATTTAGACTTAAAATAAATTTCCTTTAGAAGTATTTTACGTTTTAGTACAAAATAACATCATATAAATCTCTAGTCTGTACCTATATAGTAATTTCTATAATATTATGTAATGGGTTTTAATTTTTTGTATTTGTATGAACCAAAAAGGCTGCTCCAATTCTCCAGAGATAATTCAAGCAATAAATACAACTCACTAGAGATATTTCAAACAATAAATACTAATCATAGTCTCATAATCAATTTAAGAAAGAAATAAATCAACGGCCAATGCTCCTTACTTTAGGCTATACAGTATACTAGTTAAGTATTAAAACAAAGAAATATAATATATTTTCTTATGATAATAAAGAGACCTAAAATAGATAATAAAGCCTTACTTACATAACATTATTATACAAACTTCATCCATTTTTTATTATACACCGATTGTTTCATTTCATTTATTGAGAGCTGCAGAAGTGTCCTCGAAATTGTAAGTATCGTATGAAATGAGTTGATCGATTGACAATAACAGAAGGTAATATTGAATATTATAGCAGCTTTTTTGCTTCAGGTAATTCTGAAGTATTCGAATGTTCCATATACTAGTGATATTATATTGTAAAGTTTTCCCTGTACAATCAGATTAATACAATATATTGTATGTAATAGTAAGTTTATTGAAAAATAGAAATGGTAGAGCAGATATCCTAACTTAGACATTTACACGGTCATATTACATATTTTTTCCTTTTATCTATTTAAATTACTGTATAAACATAAAACTTTGAGTTTGCAGTAACATATAAATATAATAGGTATAAAGACTGGGAAGAAACTGGCCTTCGAAACACAGTTTACCACTAGTTCGAAGGTCAGGGTCTGAACATAATGCTGTACCTGTTTCTTGAAAAATATTTTTTTATTATTTTTTTTATTTAAAATGTGTAAAATGCTTGTTGTTAAAATAACTTACAAACCTTCATTTATTTGATACTAGAGGTCCGCCCCGGCTTCGCCCGTGGTACATATTTCGCAATAAAAGGTAGTCTATGTCCTTTCTCAGGTATCAAAATATCTCCATACCAAATTTCATAGAAATTGGTTCAGTAGTTTAGGCGTGATTGAGTAACAGACAGACAGACAGAGTTACTTTTGCATTTATAATATTAGTATGGATTATACATATGATAATTACTTACTAAAATAAGCACTACCTAAATAAACATAAATTTCATCTTAAAGCGCAGATTCACCATTTAGCAAAAGCTAAATAAGATATAATTTACATGAACACCAGCGCCATGATTGCTTTTTAAAAGCGACAATTAAGAGCGCGATCTGAGTATTAAAAATCTCAAACCAGTTATAAGTTCCATTACCCTCTGTAATAAATGTCATAATATTTTCATAAAAGACATTATATTAACACAATGCACCCTTATAACAATAAATCCTAATCTTACATTAAGGGACCATGCAATTTAGTGATGACAGAAAAATTATATTGGGGAGACTCCCAATTTGTTCGTTCATTCGATGGAGGGAGAAGAGATTGCATTTTATGAAAAGATTTCATATTATATATAAAAAAATTGTTCGGTATTTTTATGGGTTGTGTCTCAGACAACAATCAGTTGTTTAAAGATTCATCAAATAATAGCTTCCAATTTGTAGAGCGAGTTCTTAGTGAGTTTTACTCTATTCATTGTTTTTCTTCGTAAAGTAGACTGAATTTATTTATTAATTATTTGCGTTTCATATGTGCCAGGAACAGACAGACCGACTAAGGCTTAAATAATTAAGATGAAGACTATGAAATCTAATTTCAATTCATGTTAAATTCTAGACTCTTCAACTGTAAACTACTCGTACATTATGCTCTCTTTATGTGTCTTTTAAAAACTCTGATAAGGATTTTAGACGAAGGATATAAATGTTATTTAAATCCATATTGTCCTTTCCAAACATTTTCATAAAAATATATTATAAACATAAGTGCAGCTGGATATATTCCTAACTTTTCTTACAAGACTGTGAAAACCCAATAACTTTTGAGGTTTGGCAACACATCCGAGTTTAGATAAGGACATTGTGTATCGCTTTCTATAGCATCTGCTTCTATAGCAAGAATAGCAACAAAATGTGCAGTTTTATGAGAAATTTGTGAAGTACTTTTACCTATGAATAATTTATAAGAAAGTATAGATTACACATGCCTTTTAAGTAAAAGTTGAAATAAATTATAGTTTTGCATTTTTAACAGGAAAATAATTGCTATGTAAAATTACAATTTTATCGCTGCAGTAGCTTTTAAAAAAGTGTTAATGAAATTTAAACTATACCCTGCATACCTATCAAGAATGCAATGAACCAACCATCCCTATACTTACTACACAGCACTGAAACAAATCCTTTGTCCCAGAATTATTTTTATACAATTCATAACCTCCTCATTACCTCAATTTGTTAACGATCTTATATCTAGATTCAAACCTCATCAAAGGACGCTGCTTGACCCGTTCAGCCTGATTTATTATCTTAACGAACGTGGCACGTACCACGGGCTCTAATAAAGATATATGATATAAAATTTTACGTTTAAAATTGCTTCTAATGAGTTATTATATCATGAGCGTTAACAGTGATATAAGGGTATTGGAGGCTTAAAATATTTTCAACGTGTAAAAATTTATAAAGAAAATTTAAAATGGTGGCCCAGTTGAGACTATGCAACTGTGCAAAAGGTACACTTAGAATAGGAAGCATTACACGCTAAAACAGATAAATAGATTAATGATTATGTGATGTATCTGTACTGTACCTAAATCTTTTTTCTACATCCAGTTCTGTCAGTAGCTTTCGTTCGTTCAGACTTCCATACACAATACAATTTAATATGTTAAATAAAACATTGATTAACGTTTTCGGAGGCAAATAATTGATAATGTGCGTTCTAAAATTGTACTTTCCCTACATAAATATACCTACCTTTAAAATCGATAAAGGTGAATAAATAAAAGGAAGTCAATATTTAGGCTTCGTCATACCGATATGATACATTTGTATAAGATAGTTCTACAAACACATTACAAGAAATACCCTTATCTATTTTCGATAAACGTTTCAGGGGTCTTAAAAAGCCATTATCAGCTTGCCCTGGGGCTTACCTTAGTGACGTAATTCGCAAAAAAGCGATGACAAATCCATTTTTAAGGACTAATATTATGTAAGTCGTTTACTGATACACTTCTTTTTTGTATAAGAGTGTGATATGGACTAACAAAAGAATCAATGAACATAATTTGTCTATGCGGCCTTTTTGTTTAGGTATGCAGTATTTTAAGATCAAATTCTAGTTTAAATTTTTGAATAATGTAAATTTTAGTTTTTTGGAATAATTGTTAAGATGCACTGTATATTTGTATAATGTAAGTAAATAAATTGTATTTTATGTTTCCACGAGGATAAAGCCGCGTAAGAGCTAGAGCATATTTACAAAATAAGACGCTATAAAGAGACGCGACGATTGCTCTTAATTTTAATGGAATAGCCGTTTAACTTTGTTTTGCTCCTTTTGGAAAGATTGATAAACGCTTATTCACACATCTCTTTCGTGAATATACATGTATTTACTTAAATATTCTGTACCTATATACTTCTAATAGAAGACGTGCGTACTACCTACAATAAAATGAATATAAACAATTATAATATAACTAAATAAACAATAACTTCCACAAAACTTCTTCTAGTCAATAACCGAAAGAAATAGCCATAAAAATTTACTCCAAAATTATTGACGCTTGACTGCTCAATTTATGTCCCTTCAACTCATATCCTTTGGATATTTTTTTGTCAAACTTCATGCCTTTTACGAATAGTCCTTTTTTAGTCGCTACCGGCTCAGCAAATGTTTACTCAGTCCTAACAAGATTACTTAGATGTTGGAGGTAAACACTTGAACCGGGCAATTTTAAAATGTCTGGTTTTGTAGTCATACAGTCGAGTTAGAAAATAATTGAAAGTATGGGCAGAATATGTAAGTAATGTTTTAAGTGTATGAAATCATTTCAAGGTTTATTAACAATTCATAAGAGATTGCTTTCAAATACATATTTTTCAACACAATACGTAGGTACTGTTACTTTACTTTACACAGTTAATTATTGCAGTAATTCATTGTACTATGTGGCCTTTTATGCTTGATATAGATTATTTTTAAAATAAAAGAATTCTTAACAATCCACAACACAACGTGAGGTCGTGCATCGTTGCGCCCGCGCCGACAAACGGAAATCGATATTTTTATGTCGGTAACACCTATTTTTTTACACTCCCTAGAAGGTGATAATAGGAAATCATGCACTCAATTTTTTTTTATAAAAAAGTACTCCAAATAAATATATTTTAATAAAAATTAACACCGTAAATCTTAAATACGTATGTACTTACATAATACGATCAGCATAGTATTTATGTGCTATAATCTTGCATTCTTTGACAAGCATTTATTAATATTACTATTTTTTGTCACGGATAATAAATGTTTTACGTTTGTCTATTTAGATTGTGGTCAATACGATGAAAATAACTTTATAAATTACTAGTGTTCCGCCCCGGCTTCGCCCGTGGTACATATTTCGCAATAAAAGGTAGCCTATGTCCTTTCTCGGGTATCAAAATATCTCCATACCAAATTTCATGCAAATTGGTTCAGTACCTAGTTTAGGCGTGATTGAGTAACAGACAGACAGACAGAGTTACTTTCGCATTTGTAATATTAGTATGGAATACGAGAGTAAGCTCTACAAAGTAAACCAAAATGAAAAAGACAATTAGAAACTCCTAAAATAGTATCTATTTAATTTTTTTTGCATTTGCGTGCTCTAAACAAACGGTTTCGTCAGAAATTCATTATAATAGAGCTAATTTTCAATCTTTGGTTTAAACTTACCTAGGTATTTGTAGAATATCGTAATTAAACAGTAATATATTTTACTGGATAGATAAATATTTTAACAATTAATTGAAAAAATAGGCCCCTTAATATTTTATCAAAAATGTTTTAAAAATAATAACATAGAATTTGTATTTCCGACCACTTTGGCTCATTTATATTCTAACATTCTAATTTCCATATATGTAGGAATATACAAGATAAAATTGAGTCGAGCACATACCTACACCTACATATTTAATTAAAAAATAGGTTATGAAGTCTGTCTTTGAATGTTCAAAGTAATTATATCTTATGATTATGAGAACGACGTAACATTGAAGTAGGTAATGAGCACGATCTTAAAACATAATACTTATGTGAAAGGAATTTTAACCCAATGCTGAGAGAAATTATTCTAACAATAAGTAAATACTACGGAAATAATTGTTTTACTACAACAAAACACATACCTATATTATAAAAATTTAACGTTGATATTTTACGGAAAACAACGTGAATTATTAATCGAGAGTTTACAATTTATATTAAAACAAGCGGTGGAAACAAATAAAAAATTGTTTCAAACCGTGTTCTAGTTCTAAACTTTTATAACAATCAATAATTCAATAAACTAAAAGCCCGGCTTTAAAATGTACATTTTTTCCGCTCATATCGCATTCCTCTTTGATCCGGAATAGTTTATCAAAGGTATATCATGGGGTATAATTTGTAGTGGCCTGTAATTATTGAAGGCGTTCGCCGAAGGGTCTGGGCTCTCTGGGTGTGCGCAAACAATTATCGTCCGCCCCCACGTGTTCCCACGGGATGTACCACATGAGTTCGCGCCTAGCGTTTAGCGCCTTGAGTGAACGATGATCTGTGATTTGAACGATATGTTAAATTCCATTTTTAAATTTTGAACTATTTGGCATGACAGATAAAAATGTACAAAAATGTATTATCTGTTACGTATTAAAATATTAAAAAATATTGTATAAAATAAGGTTACCCAGTAATATTTAAACATTCTATTTACCATTTCAATGAAAAAGATAAAATATTTTTGATATTACGATTTTGTAAAGCTCGGGGATAAATCCTTTTCAAATCAAAGGATTTAGATTGTCACCGACGATAGAGCTGTAATTTTTAAATATAAGTAGTATTTTATTTAGCTTTCTATAAACATAGAATTTGACACCTACACAATATTGTACAAGCATGGGCAATGAGTATTGAATGTATTAGATGGGCCTCTCACGAACTTTAATGTAATATAACCTTTCGAGCTCTAGTACCAAAATATAATACGATCACAAACCTAGGATATTGTTTCGCGGTCACTATTATGCTCTATCATCCTTTCACCGTTCCGTTCTTTATCCATTGCCGCTTTACTTTGACTGCATTTCTTCGTCTTCACGTCTAGCAAGCAATGTTTCTTGAGAATGCTCGTAGGGTCGTTCGGTGTCGTCTTACATCACGTGGTAGAAGGTTTTGTTTGCTCAGAGCGTGGGAAACAGCGACCTGCATGAGCGTGACATCAAGTACTTTTTGTAGTGATTTTTTATTTTATATCGGTAATAGATGCACTCCGTGATCATGACAATGCAATATTTGAAGTTTTCGTACAAGTTCTTGTTGGTATTTGGCGTTTTTGTTTGAATTCCTTGAAACTATATGGACGTTAAAATATTGATAGTAAATGAACTGTGAAGGATGTTTGTTTATCTAAGAATGTATCTTATATTATTAATGAACCCCGTCATGCCGATGATGTTACATTATTTGCTAATGTTAACCGTAAAAAATTGATGGGCCTTTACGATACCTTGGAATATTAACTTTAAATGTTTGGTTTAACTGTTCAATAGACATTTACTATAGGAATCCCGTAGCTTCCTTCGCGTGGTACTTACCTGGGTAATCCGATCAGTATTTTTTGCGTTGAAGAGTAACAAACATCCTCATTCACATGGATGTATCCAATAATACCAGGATGTATTCTCATCAATGCCGTGTTGAACATGACTCAGTGATTATTATATATTAAATAATCTTTATCTATACTAATCGAATAACATCACAAATAGCTACAACAAAAGTATATCATTAGGTTTTTGTTGAATTTTTTGTTACGGCATAAAGCCTGTAATTTGTGACCACGTCTTATGGTTCCTCAGGCTGGCTGTACTTATATAGTTATTTTCCCCCAGGCAGTCCGCAGTGTTGGAATAATTTCTGAGGGCGGGACAAATGCAGTTCTTCAGTGCTCTTCAAGTAAAACGAAACGCCTTGATGTTTGCTTTCTACTTGACTTCTGCTAGACATCAAGGAATTTCGATTGTAACTTTGAGCTCCGAGATATTAACAAGAAATACCTAGTTTAGTTATTCAACTCGGGTTGTGTTTGAGTTGTCAGTTAGTTTAATATTTTCGTGAATTCACTGTTTCAGTATGGTTCTATTAAAGAAAAGAAATTAATTTATAACAACGTTCCAATAAATTTTTCAATAGGTATTTATTATTCCTTTTAATTTTTAAGCTATTGCATAGCTTCTATCGCGGGCCTTGAGCGCGGGGACCGAATCGAGAAATTCCGTAACGAAAAAACCTCACGCTCCCCACTCCGACGGGCACGTAGGTGTGGCTTGAAGGCATGCTATGCAAATTGCAATAGCTTTACCGCGGCAGCCCCCGAGTGCCACACGTCTTTTTCATTTTCCATATTGAATTTGGTTTTTAATATTGGAAAAATAATAACTTTGAGTAGTGATAATAGGTATGCTATTGCTATGTTGCTGATTAGAATGTACTACAAACTTCATTACTCTCTGATAATAAAAATCTTTAGCTCTACCTATATTTTTAGTAGGCATATTGTAAATTACTAGCTGTGCGCCGCGGTTTCACCCGCATTGCTAAGTTCCTGTTGGACTTAGCGTGATGATATACCTATAGCTTATAGCCTTTCTCGTTATATGGGCTAACTAACACTGAAATAATTTTTCTAATCTGACTAGTAGTTCCGGAGATTAGCGCGTTCAAACAAACAACAGCTTTATAATATTATTATGGATTATATTTTCTAAGTAGCATTCCAACAGTTGGAACAACAATAAGTCTGTTGTTGTAAATTGGTTAGTTTTATGTCTGTGTGACGGATAGGCGGGATCCTGTTACACTTTTTATGTTGAGTCGGATGACATCTGCGTCACCTGATGGCAGGCGTCACACGACACGTAGGTGATTATTGAACAATAGAGTGGTGACGTTTTTATTAGATTGGATGTAGTAACTAGTAAGGGATGTAGGATGATTGTGTCGATATATTAATAGGAAGGGAGGAAATAACAATATTTTAATATGAATTTTATGTCATTTATATCCTTAGTTAAGGTGTGAAGTGGGTATTAGATGGACAGATGACGGAAAATTAAAATAAACGCTACGTTATAATATTTTATTATTTATAATGTAGAGATAAGAGTGCTTACACAAATAAGGTAATTGATGCATTATTCCAAACAATATATTTAAAAATTTTCATTCTCATGGACTGCTATTACTATTTTTGCAATGATTCCAAGACTTACCATTACATCGGGAGTGAACTTAGAGCATTTTTTATTGCTCTAATTTATAAGGTATGCTTTGTAAACAAAACGAAATAAATAAACTTCTAAAAACACCAAATAATTAAACGAAAATCTGTATCATTTACAAACTGTAATACTCATAAATAAATATCTGATATATCGAAATAACCACAAATGTGTCTTTGTTTGTCGTATCAGAGACACGTATCGCTCACAATAGCATAGCTATATAGATGTGTGAAGTATAACAGTTGTCAGGTATATGTGGAATGTATTATGTAGTTATTAATTGATGCATGAATAACAATATATACTGTATATGTATTGAAGCAATTTATAATACCCTACTGTATAATTTATATGACGGTAACGGTAATTATTTATCTTTTTGGTGAAAATGTTTGTGCCGCGGTATATATTGACGTAATAGTAGTACTATAGGTACGCAGTACTACGGTAGTACATTAATTATTGAAATTATTAAAGATAAGCTCTATAATAATAACACATTTGTGCTTAAAAAAGCTTTATTAGAATTAAAGTCAACTTAAATTGCATTATCTTTTCGATTTAATCAATATACCTATATACCGTTAATTTAATGAAATTTCGAAGATTATGTGGTAAAAATAAATATTATCTCAAAATATCGTATGTCTCGTTCTCTAGAGACATCGATATGACAACTGTCAGAATGATATTAGCGGCAAAATTTATAGGTTTGGCTAGGTCAGTTATTTACATGTGTGCGACAACGTAGACATTTTATAAATATAAATAACACAGCTTTAGTTACAGTATTGTATTAAATTTCAGAAAAGACCATATTGAAATGAACTTGAAATTTTACACTTAGTACAACATTTGAAAAATATAAATCAACAACTAGTAGGAACCTTCAATAAATGACGTTATATTTTTGTATGGAAATCATGAAATCGATATTTTATGTGCCGCCATAAAACAGGAAAAAATCACTAGGTACACAGCTCATAATAATAAAAGAAAAATACATAAATACATCATTTATTTTCCGTTCCATTTATTTATGCGATCGAATAATCTCAAACGTTTTGATCGCAAAAATTCCACACAATCCATCAAATATAGACATCTTGGAATGCGTATAAACAAAAGGAATTAAATATATTTTTACATATAATTCGCGTAACTGATACCTTAAATACCTCGCTACTGCTCGCACAGATTCCGTGAAGTTATTTGATAAGTGAGAGCTGCTGATATCACATTACAGCTTCTAGTATAAGATTTTATTCAACATTACCAGCAAATGATATTAGAAACTTTATAAACAATATTTGTACTAGCAAATGGTAATATATGTTTTTTCCTACTCCTTTTAAAGGGGTTGTTAAAGTTTTGTAAGTTATGGATTGTATATTATATAAAAGAATATGAAAAAGTTAAATAATATATAATAAAATGTAATGATAATTGTGGATGCTCGGAAAAATACACGGAAACTTTCTTATACTTTACTCGTTACAATAAGTAAAAATACTACCCGTAGGTATTGGTTACCTGAGAACTTGAGAACTGAGAATTTATAGAATTCAAATTGCAGTCAAATTAAATTGTATTGGATTGTGTGCATGAAATTGATTTTTGCCAAGTCATAACTTCTATCAATAAAACCAAATAAATTTATATTTGCTTATGAAGTATTCAAGCAAATATTTGTTCTGCACATTGAAAATATACAACTTCTCCGCCTCATAAGCCAGATCCTATGAAATAAAACCATCAATACTCCACATAATATTTTCGTATAGCACTCATTATTCACGCCTACTCCATTCTTTTATAAAATACTTCACCAAAATATTTATAAGAGACCCTCTACACCGGTCATCTTATTTCGAGATCATAATAACAATGAGAAGGGCCTTTCATCTTTATTCCGCCCTCGTACATGATTTTGAAAGGCTATAATATAAATACAAGCTGGTGGACCCGTCGCTGTTCGACCAACCTTTCTCAAATAACGTTTTTATATTTTTGTTCAATTTTTTAAGAGGATTAAAAATAAGAGAATCTTGTTATCAAACTTTTTGGTTTTGTGACGATATTTTCCGTGATTTGAACTTTGGTAATTTGAACAGCTTATAAATACACACTTTGGTATGCTCTTTACCGTGACTATCTATTTCAAATAATATGCTATATGTATTTATGAGATATTAACAATTTAACTTCAATATAGAATAACTTCTATAACTCTGAAAAAGAAACGTAAAAGCATCCAACCATCAGCAATAATATTCCTTTTATATCCAGTTGAGGAATTACCTAATTCTTTATTTACAGGAACCTTATCGTTTCAATCATAACTGCTTCCAAGCATGGTACCTGTGACCTAACTTGCATTAGTTTCTCAGAAGTCTGAGCTTGTTACTGAAAGCTATGCATTTTATTGCTCTTTAAATTGTCTGGGCGTTAACTCATTTAGAAATGCAATAACACTATGCTTATTTACCGAGAAAGTAAATTATTCACTGTTATTGACATGAGCAAAAGCATTATTTTTATGAAGGATTTCAACGCTTTTGCATTTCATGCTTAGAAAAACATAACTTTCTGTAAAGGAATATTAATATGCCGTTTCAAATATGGATTAAATCACCCCACAAATTAAATGGATATTTTAACAAAATCCCAAATTTAACAGTTGCATAGTTACTTTTCCATAAGTAAGTAGGTAATCTATCAATGACCAATAATAGTTTCAGCTCAGTTTTTTCCGAAGCAGCTAGTTCAACTTTTCTCAAGTTTTGTTATTCAAAGTTTAAGACGCTCAATTTGAATAACTAAGTATCCTGCGACGCGATGTTCTTACACTTTACGAAGACCATAGACTCAAACTACAAACGAATAAAAAAAACTAAAAATCAGTCGTCGTAACGTATTAGGAATACATTAAGCGTTTAAAATGTTTGAAATTCAAGAAAGAATTTTGTCATACGATTTACATGTAATTTTGCACCAAAAAACAACAATCTTATTGTTAGCTTTATGGCACGGTTAAACACAAATCACGTGCAAAATCGAATGCCTGCATAGAATTTGATTTCGAATACATTTTTCGATGCATTTTTAAAATGGAAACAAAAGAGATGGTAGCGAAGGAAACTGGAGTACAGAATGTATAGTTTCCGAGCTGAAATTGATTGCCCGCTGGGCGCCATTAAAAATACATTACGATAGGAACCGCTATGCACTGTTTTATGACTAAGGTGGGTTTGATCTTTTATGGATATCGATAAATATTTGGTATTTCTTGGCGTTTCATTAAGTAATGTTTGGAGTCTGATGTCTTTGACGTTGTCGGCTTTGATATCCATTTTATTTTAAGAAAGATTTTGTTGGTTTCTAGGCAAATTGATGATGGTCCTTGAATGCTTTTATTGTTCTGTTTCAATCATACGTAAATAAGACAAACAAAAATGTGTTGGTATTCATAAATTTGGAACTTTATTAGCTTAATCTGAAATAAAATGTAACATTTTAAAAATTATGTTTGTCTCTACAAAGTACAAACCCAAATAGATACCTAATTATAAAGTAAAACATTGAAATCACTATATTAGTTGCACAGGCATAATTAATTAATACAGTCAAAATCCTATGATACCTATATTATGGTCAGAATAGTATAAATGCTATCGGCTCTATATTTTCCTAACAAGGCCATTTAAAACTCAATTTCCCAATTGGTCTATAACTATCCCCATTGGACAAATTCTGTTTTACATCAGATAATATATCCAAAGGAAATCATATGCATTATGCCAAAATATCCATAGGCCATCAAAGGGAGCAAAAAATACACAGGGGCTTTGTTTGTAATAAAATTTAAATATTTCATATGATAGGAAACCAATAATTGACAACGGTAGCCCAAAAGATATTGTTTTGGAGCAAAGTTATGAATAAAACATGTTTTTATAACTGTGTTTGCGTCCAGTGATGCATATTTTTTACATTATTTTCGATGATATTTGAATATAATAT